>JAJHZJ010000395.1:0-202651 GCA_023548195.1 Bettongia penicillata ogilbyi | reverse complement strand
AAAAAGTCTGCATAGTAAAGGAATGGCTTATTCTCATCAAAAACCGAATCACACCTGTCTATAAATTAGTTTGGTTCTAATTTATTTTAGGAGACTGATTTCTTCTCATAAGGTTGATACATTTAACTGTCTATTTCTTGTTTTGTTAGTTTGGGTATTTTATGCATCAATATAGTTAATCATCCATGTCTTTCCATGAATTTTCAAATTCACAATATAATTGCGTGAAACTGAAAATTTATTAAATCATTTTGTATTTATTACTTTCTCATTTCTCATTTTAGTGCTTTGGTTTATCTTCTTTTGGGTACTCACTAATTGTCAATTTTATTATTTTCTATGGTGATTTTTTCCCTTGACTTTCCATATTATTGTTATGATCTCCCATTTTTTCCTACCATCTCTTGCCCTACACTTTTCCTTCTCTAAGCAAAGCTTCAAGGTCTCCCACAACCCTGGATGACTAACTCTTCTCTACTATTTTTTATCATCTGCAACCTAACAAAATTTATCAGAATTTAGAAAAGTGTGAAAAAGTTAAAATGACATTTCCATCATAAGAAACTTAGGAATAGGGAAACTCAATTCAATTCTGCATATACAGGATATTGCAAAAGTCCTACGGAAGTTGTAAACTTTAATAGAATTAGTAGCTTAATACTACCTAATACTGGGGGGAGGAGCCAAGATGACGGAGTAGAAAGACTCATGTATGCTAGCTCTGAATCCACAGCCCATAAATTTCCTGTAAAAAGAACTCCCCACAAATTCTGGAGCAGTGAAACCCACACAGAAACACACTGGAAGAGATTTTCATTGAAGAGAGCCCTGGAAAGCTGTCCCCAGGGGTCCATTGCGCTCCGGATGCAGAGCCCAGCCCTGAATTACCCTGGCCACGTGGCCCCAGAGGAGCAGATCTGAGCAGGTTTCAGGGACGGAACCTCCGGCAGCTGCGAAGGTCCCTCCACCCACACACACTACAGGTCAGTGAGAGAGACTTCTGGGCTGGCCAAGAGGGAAGCGGGGTGTCTCCGTGACTCGGGCTCCCTTGAGAGACAGTGGGGGAGGGAGCAGCAGAGGCAGCGGGAGAGGCAGCAGTGGCGGCCTGGGACTCCTGGAGCAGACAGGGGCTAAGGGCCATTGCCAAAGGTTTCTGCATAAACCCCCTAAGGGAACTGAGCCTGGGAGGTGGCCCTGGCCCCACTCAAGCACCAGAACTTAAGCTCACATTGAATAGCAGCTGCTCCCTCCACGGAAAGCCCTGAGGCTGGGAAGCAGCATTTGAATCTCAGACCCCAAGCACTAGCTGGGAAGATCTAGGCGGGGGTGCAGAGGAATCTCAGAAGTCAAGTAACTGCCTGGGAAAATGCCCAGAAAAAGAAAGCAAAATGAGACCATAGAGAGCTACTTTCTTGGGGAAGAGATGTTACTTCCTCCCATCATTTCTAATAAGGAAGAGCAATGCTTGCCATCAGGGAAAGACATGGAGGTCAGGGCCTCTCCATCCCAGACATCCGAGGTGGATGTCCGGTGGTCTCAGGCCATGGAAGAGCTCAAAAAGGATTTTGAAAATCAAGTTAGACAGGTGGAGGAAAAACTGGGAAGAGAAATGAGAGAGATGCAAGAAAAGTATGAAAAATGGGTCAATACCTTGGTAAAGGAGACCCAAAAAAATGCTGAAGAAAATAACACCTTGAAAAATAGGCTCACTCAATTGGCAAAAGAGGTTCAAAAAGCCAATGAGGAGAAGAATGCTTTCAAAAGCAGAATTATCCAAATGGAAAAAGAGGTTCAAAAGATCACTGAGGAGAATAGTTCTCTCAAAATTAGAATGGAACAGATGGAGACTAATGACTTTCTGAGAAACCAAGAAATCACAAAACAAAATCAAAAGAATGCAAAAATGGAAGATCATGTGAAATATCTCCCTGGAAAAACAACTGACCTGGAATATAGATCCAGGAGAGACAATATAAAAATTATGGGACTACCTGAAAGCCATGATCAAAAAAATAGCCTAGACATCATCTTTCATGAAATTATCAAGGAAAACTGCCCTGAGATTCTAGAACCAGAGGGCAAAATAAGTATTGAAGGAATCCATCGAACACCACCTGAAAGAAATCCAAAAAGAGAAACTCCTAGGAACATTGTGGCCAAATTCCAGAGTTCCCAGGTCGAGGAGAAAATATTGCAAGCAGCTAGAAAGAAATCCAGTATTGTGGAAAAACAGTCAGGATAACACAAGATCTAGCAGCTGCTACCTTAAGGGATCGAAGAGCGTGGAATAGGATATTCCAGAAGTTAAAGGAACAAGGACTCAAACCAAGAATCACCTATCCAGCAAAGCTGAGTATAATACTTCTGGGAAAAATATGGTCTTTCAATGAAACAGAGGACTTTCAAGCATTCTTGATGAAAAGACCAGAGCTGAAAAGAAAATTTGACTTTCAAACACAAGAATGAAAAGAAGCATAAAAAAGTAAACAGCAAAGAGAATGCTTTGGGACTTACCAAAGGTGAACTGTTTGCATTCTTACATGGAAAGACAATATTTGTAACTCTTAAAAAGTTTCAGTATCTGGGTAGATAGTGCGACCACACACAGATGTACACACACACACACACACACACACACACACACGTACATGCATGCACACACACACATACACACATGCAGGCACAGACAGAGACAGAGAGCACAGAGTGAATTGAATAGGATGGGACCATATCTTAAAAGAAATTAAGGTAAATGGTGAGAGAGAAATGCAGTGGGAGGAGAGAGGGTGAAATGGAATGAGGTAAATTATATCTCATTCAAGAGGCAAGCAGGAGACTTTTTAGTGGAGGGAAAAAGAGGAGAGCTGAGAAAAAAACATGAAATTTACCCTCATCACATTCGACTAAAGGAAGGAGTAAAATGCACACTCAGTTTGGTATGAAAACCGATCTTACAGTACAGGAAAATGGGGAAGAAGGAGATAAGGAGGAAGGGACGGATGATGGAAGGGAGGGCAATGGGAGAAGGGAGCAATTTGAAGTCAACACTCGGGGAGGGACAGGATCAAAAGACAGAATAGAAACAATGAGGGGCCGGATAGGATGGAGGGTAATTCAGTTAGTCTTACACAACACGACTGTTAATCGAAGTCATTTGCAAAACTACACAGATATGGCCTATATTGAATTGCCTGCCTTCCCAAAGGGAATGGTTGGGGAGGGAGGGATGGGGAGAATTTGGAACTCAAAGTTTTAGGAACAACTGTTGAGTATTGTTCTTGCTACTAGGAAATAAGAAATACAGTTAATGGGGAATAAAAAGTCATCTGGCCCTACAGGACAAAAGAGAAGATGGGGACAAGGGAAGGGAGGGATGATAGAAGAGAGGGCAGAATGGTGATAGGGAAAATTAGAATGCTCGGTGTATTGGGTGGGGGGAGGGGATAAAAGGGGAAAAAATTTGGAACCCAAAATTTTGTGGAAATGAATGTAAAAAGTTAAATAAATAAATTTATATATAAAAAAATACTACCTAATACTTTAAAACTAAGACTTTTGGGATACCCTTTATTGTAGCCACTGCATACAAACATGAAGAAAAAATATATATGTTCATAATTGCTGATGGAATCTCGGTTGCATTTTTTGGTAGTTATACATTTGAGACCTCTTCCTACAACTTTAGTATCTTCTCCACCTTCAGATACTTCAGAAATTGGATCTTCCAAGCATTCTCAATTGTATCAGCAAGAGCACAATCCAGTCATTAGTGTGGAATGGATCTCCAACAGCAAAATTATAGGGACATGGACAAGAATCCATGGATAAATATGCATGTTTATGACCTGCATCACTGGAGGGAGAACCCACAGCAATAAGAACACAGCTTCATTTGAGCATCTGAGTGTGGACATCACAAGTTTGTTTGTTAATTCATCTTTGTAAGCATTCTGATTCTACTAAAGAATAGAAAAATATCTAGGAATCTTCCAAACAATTTGATGGGTGCTGAATAAAACAGTGACTTCAGGTTTACAAAATTCCTATGGAATTCATTTTGATGGGCAATAGTAATGACTATAATTTTTTTAGTAATTTTACAATATTGTGTAATATTTGGATCAATCTGTCAAAATATTGATCAGATAATTGCAAATTATACATTATAAAATAAGTAATCAAAAAGCATGCAAGAGTATTGACTGTTAACTTGTTATTATGAGCTGTTATCATTTGTTGAACACAGTAAATGTTGTATACATTATTGCTAGGAGCAGATAACAAAATGAATGTAAAGAATTTAATAAACCTTAAGTCATTATAAAAATGTCAGCTCTGATAATTTTACAATATTAGTCCTCATAAAAATTGAAAAAGGAAGGACCAAGGACCATTAGCTCTAGTGTATGAAATAAGAAAAGCTTAATAGCAAGAGCTTAACATCTGAATCATACTCAATAAAATTGCTTGATTTGCTTAATCAAGGGACCATTTTGTCCATGTACTCTCTAACACCTTCTGTTGCAAGTAAGTGAATGCAGAAGCTGGAGCAGGGAAGAGATGGTACACAGAAAGACAGACTAACTTCAAAATCTGCTAATATCTCTAACTCTTCTTTGGGTTTTCCTTTTCTTTTGCATCTTTGCTTACTATTGAAGAAATACTCAATCTAGAGTCAAAGGATACACGGTAGAATATTAAATTTTTCCCTCAGTATGTATGTAACCATGGTCAGTTTCTTGACCTCTTTGGGCTTCTATTTCCTTATCTGTAAGATGAAAACTAGGAAAAACAAGTGTTCCTTCCAGTTCTAAATCTGTGAGTGTGTTTACTCCATTTGCTCATTAAGATCCTATTAATACCCGGCTCCTTCTCTAATTGCTACATTTAATAGACATGTCATTTTTCTTCCTGTCTTTTCCAGTTCTGCTTCTGGTAACCTAGTGCTGGATTCTGTTAGGTCATAATTCATCCTCTTGCTTCAACCTCAATTTCCCAGTCCAACCAGAATTGGCAAAAAATATTTGTCAGCAAGTCAATGGTAAGCTTGTGCTTGATCTCCATCCTAACTCTTGTGTCCAGTTTGGTTTTCACCAGTAATTTTGAGGTGTCTTCTTTATCCATGACCTCGGAACACCCTTAAACCTTGGAAAAGACTCCTGAGTAGATCTGGATATAATATATGCTGACTTTACTACCATAAGACATGCAAATGATCACAAAATTTTAAAGATATAAAAAAAAACTTTCAACTAAGGTAATAAAGGAATAGTCTTGGCCTCTGCTCCCCCAAAAAAGTGACTTGGTAGAATAAAATATATCTTTAAAGGGTATTTTCTAAGGAGTCTTTCATGTATATTTTAAGATCATCTAAGATTTTCTAACAAATACAACCATAGTTAACTCTGTTTAGTAATTCTCTATTAATATCAAAAGAGGTATGAGTCAGCCAGGGAGCATAGAGGATAGAGTAGTGGACTTGGAGTCAAGAAATGAATTAAAATCACAGTTGTCAGACACAAAGAAGATATACAATCCTGGGCAAGTCACTTAACCTTTCTTGTTCTCAGTTTTCTCATCTGTGAAAAAGAAATGTAATAATACCTATGTCATACAAAAATATTTATAGCAGCACTCTTTGTGATGGCCAAAAACTGAAAACCAAGGGGATGCCTATCAATCGGGGAATGGTTGAATAAATTATGCTATATGAATGTAATGGAATACTATTGTCCTATAAGAAATGATGAGCAGGAAGACTTCAGAGAGGTCTGGAAAGACATATGATCTGATACTGAGTGAAAGGAGCAGAACCAGGAGAACTTTGTACACAGCAGCAATCACAGTGTGCAAGCTAGGTTTAGACCTTCATGGCAATGCAAGGACTTAAAAAATTCCCAGCGGTCTTTTAAGGCAAAATGCCTTGCACATCCACACAAATAACTATGGAATTCAATTGCAGAATGTCTCAGAACATTTTCTTTTGTGTTACATTTGGGTTTGTTATACGATTTCTCCCATTCACTTTAATTATTCTATGCAACATGACTATGGTGAAAATGTATTTAATAGGAATGTACATGTAGAACCTATATAACATTGTATGCTGTCTCAGGGAGGAAGGGGAGAGGGAGGGAGAAAGGAGGGGGACAGAGGGAAAAAAAATCTAAGTTATATGGTAGTGATTGTAGAACACTGAAAATAAATTTTAAAAAGATAAAATAATAATAATAATACCTATGTTAGAGGGTATTTGTTGTGAGGATAAAATGACATAATGTAAAACAGTCTGCAAACTTCAAACAGGTATGTAAATGTTAACTATTGCTTATCATTATAAAACAGGGAGACATCTCACCAAAGTCATTGCCACTATCATAAAGGATATCCTGAGGACAATTCAAATGTTTAGGGATTTCATTTAAATGTGAAGGTCTCTAAATGCTTCTGTTTGGTGGATGATGTACTTAATTCATCAATACTTATAGTACTATGAGTCTTTACTGTGAAATCCATTGCCACTTCAAAGATGCAAGAATAGAAACCTATGGGGAGGTGAGAACAGGGAGAGATTACAGAATATATTAGAATGATTTGACTTGGTTGCCCTTAGAAAGTTCTTAGAGGGACTAAATATTCACAGGACATTATATTAACTTAGTACTACAAAGATATATCCAAAATTGAATAGGATAACAGACTGTAAATGATGTAGCATTTTTCAGAGACCACAATTTCTCCTTATTGTCAAAGATGATCATTTGAACATCAATAGTCTCTCACCGATCCTCCATGGCTTCAAATCATGAAATACCACAAACTTATAATTAAATTCAGTTTGGCTCAGTTTACTTCAAGAAATATATATTAAGGACCATTATAAAGAAACATACACAGAGTGGTGTGTGTGTGTGTGTGTGTGTGTGTGTATGGTACTATGCTAGACGCTGGAGATACAAAGACAAAAAAACATAACCAATCTCTTATCTCGCACCCTACTGTACAGACCATATAATCACAGATACAGAAAAAGAAGAGATCTTTGAGGTCATCTGGAAGAGTAGTGTCAAACTCAAATAGAAAGGGCCACTAAAACACAAGGATCCCTGGGGCCACATATTGATAAAAAAAACACATAATAACAATATCTATGCTCCACCGTATTTTTTTATTTATTTTGTTAAATACTTTTCAGTTACATCTTAATCTGGTACAGATTGAATCCAAATTACAGTTGAGTTAGGCCCCCTGAGTGTTTTAGATCACATGCAGCCTATAGGCCACTGAAATCTCCAATTTAGTCCAATACTCATATTTATGGTTTAGAAAACTGAGGCCCGAAGAGGCTAAGTGACTTGCCTAAGGTTATACATGTAGTAGGAGGATGAAAATCCAGTTCTTCTGACTACAAATCCAGCTCCATGTCCTCTGAGCCATGCTGTTCCTTGAACAATAGGCAGATAGATAAGCAAATATAAAATATTTTCAAACTATATGCAATGTAATTATTGTACACCACCCCCTTCCTGTACTCTCTAATTCAGGCAACCCAGCCTTTTTAATTTTTTTAAATTTATGAAATATAACAAGAATTTCCATAAATTTAAAAAGATGGTTGCATATGAAACTGTAATTCTGTTATGTATAACTTGCATTCCTTTCAAATATACAACAAAATTATGTAAATTTCTTTTTTTCTTTTCTATTCTCTCCCTCCAACCCTCTTCCTACAGATGGCTACCATGAAACACAAATAATATATATGTAGATCGATTATCTATCTGTCTATCTATACATACACCACACATACATATAAATTTATTCTATACATACTTCTGTTTATCAACTCTTTCTCTGGATGCATAGTGTCTTTCTTCTTATGTCCTTTATATTTAATTGAGGTATTTAGAATAGATAAAATTATTTATTTACTCAAAGTCATTCTTAAAGCAATATTACTGTTATTCTATACAATGTTCTTACCACAAAGAGAGTTTCTACAAACAATTAGAATATATAGATTCTTTTTCTTTTTCCCTTAATATCTTTGGAAATAGAGCAAGTGGTGGTATTGGTGGGTCAAAGTGTATATAGGTAGCTTAACAACTCTTTGGACATAATTCCAGATTGTTCTCCAAAGTGGTTGGATCAATTCACAATTCCACCAACAATGAATTAGTGTCCCAATTTTTGCATGCCTTCTCCAATATTTGTTACTTTCTCCCTTCTATTATTTTAGCCAATAAGATAGATGTAAAATGATATCTCAAGGTTGTTTTAATCTGCATTTCTCTAATCAATAATGACTTAGAGTATCTTTATATGACTATAAATTTTGATTTCTTCATTGGAAACTTCTTGCACATATACTTTGACCATTTATCAATTGGGGAATGACTCATTTTCTTGTAGATTTGACAAAGTTCTTTATATGTCTTAGATATGACACCTTCACATGATAAACTGTCTATAAAAATTTCCTCAATTTTCTGTTTTCCTTCTAATATTGGCGGCATTTGCTTTATTTGAACAAAACCTTTATCACTGAACAAAACATTATCATTACTATTTTCTACTTTTAATTGTATGTCTACTCTATTCTGTTGATCCACCTTTCTACTTTTTAGCCAGTACCAGATAGTTTTGATAACTACTGCTTTATAACACAGTTTAAGATCTGGTATTGCTAAACTTCCTTCCTTTATACTTTTTTCATTATCTCCCTTAATATTCTTGATTTTTTTTGTTTCTTAAATCAATTTTGATATTTTTATATAGTTTTTCTGTATTTCTTAAAAATAAGGTTCGTTATGAAAGTTTTGCAAAAGAAACATCCTCAAATCCATGTTACATTCCATGATTCTATGGAAATAAGGACAATAAATCTCAAATGAACAAAAATTTCACTTTTGCTTACATAATTTCATTTCCTTTCTGTATACTATATTAATTTCAAAGTTGAGGAGCTTGTGAAAAGGGAATTAGTCAAGTTAGGAACCCTAATCATTCTTCTTTAATCAAAGAATTACAATGAAAGCTTCAAAAGTTAAGATGTCAATCTGTGTATACCAATATGTTTGTGAGAGCAAAGGAGAACTGAAGCAAAAAAGCACAAAATTCATTGAAAAGTGATGATTAGATTTATTTTAATTTTTTGGTTTGGGAGTTGCATAGACTACTAAAGATGGAAGCAACCAAGCCTCCCTATTTTTTTGAATAGTTTACATTCTTCTAAACTTCTTTGATTTAGAGAGGAGATACCAGGCATTTGCTACAGCAGTAGCTCACTGTTCTGGGGTCTCTTGGAATAGTTAAAAGAAAAAACCTTGTTTCCTGCTTGAGCTTGCTCAGTAACAGTTACCAAGGTCCAATATCTGCTGTTCTCGGTGTCAAAGTTTCGATGAGAGGGGAATAAATACATATCCATCTGTATAGAAGAGAGAGAGAGCTGACTTTTACCCAACTCCAGGTTCAAACTACATTAAATACCTTATTTTGCCTTTAATAAAATCCTAGATCCTCCCAGATGAGGATAAAGCTCATTGCATTTTATTCACCAAGTGTTCCCTAAGAAAAGCACTCTGCCCCAAGCTATAAAGCAGACTGTTGGTCTCCAATTCCCAGAGGAGCCTCTGCTAGTAGCCCTGGATGCTATTTCAAAGCCGAACAAAAATGGAGTGGAAGAAAATTCTTCTAGGAATACAAATTTCTTGATTTCCTCTTCATAATCAGGAAGAAATTCATGAGGGGTGGATGACTTGTATGCAGGTAAATACTCTGTAAGAGTTGAAATTTAAAATCCTTGAGAAAAAGTGAATTACTCAAATCAGGAAGACCAATCTGCTAAAAATAAGTCTCTGTCAGATATGCTACCTAATTAGTTTAATACTTAAAGAATTTTAGAATGACTGTGTTTATCATAGCTTTTATGGTTGGAAGGTTTGCAAACAAATTTTCTTTAAAAATTCTTTCTGGTAAATTCTGGATGATTATATAACTTCTTTCTCCTCTGATAAATAATTCACAAAAGCTAAGAGATTAGTTTGGTTAGAAGAGATTTCATAGGTCATCATGAATTTGACCAAGAATTTCCTCTACCCAACCAACCCCAAGAAATAGTCATGGAGCCTTTGTTTAAAGACCTGAAGAAAGAGAAAACCTACTGAGATTGAATTCAGATGGCATTTGAGATGCTTTCTAATTCTTAGACTCTGTGATTCTGTAAATCACTTATCAAGTAAGTCTAAATGTTGAGAAGAGTTTTTTTTTTCCCCTTCTCAATGTGACTTTCAGCAACTTCAATTAAACTGACTAACCATTTATTGAGCATTTACTATTTCTAAGGTGCAGTACTAAACTGTGGGGATATCCATATAAAAGAAATTAAGCCCTGCATTCAAGAAACTTAAAGTCTTCTGCATGATACAGTCCTGGTGCACCTCCAGTCTGGACAATCCAACTAAATATATAGTGGTAAGCAATGGGGGGAATGACTTTTTACTTCATTAAATGAAATGCTAAATCACAAATGAATAACCCCAAGCTAGGAATTTACCTGCCATAGAAAAATTAAAAGTCTCCAAATTCCATACCCAGAAACTTGTTCCCATCTCGGAGAACTCCTAACTTCTTTTAGAGTACAGGTTAAACGTTTTTTAACCTCCTGGGCCCTGTAGTAAATGAGCCTACAGTTGATATGGAAAGCAATGGCATGAGTTTCCAGGCTGATCTCTGAATCACAGGAGCTGGTGATGGAAGTAGGAGAGAGTTCTACCCAAGTATCTCAGGCAGGATAATCAGTATTCAAGCAATCTAGTCTAAGTTGTACTCATATTTTTACAGGGGATGAGTTGCATCACAAAAATTAATAAATATATAATAAACACTTGTTCTTGGTCTCTGACCTCCAAAAAAGGCATTCCTTTGGGAGGCCTATGGAATAGGATCTTGAATGAATATGGGCACCTTTAAGTGCAGGGCTCCTCCTGGATCACTGCCTTGTTATAACAGAGGGTATTATACAACTGAAAGAAACTGTGAGCTGTGTCATTCAAGTTATGCAAAATGGACATGTCATAGTGGAGATAAAAGGTGATTCACTAGAGAAGGAAATGTCAAACCACTCCAGTATCTTTGCCAAGAAAGAATGGAGAATGTTAAAATGATAAAAGTTAAGTCACCAGAAAATTAGACCCTCAGCATGAAAGGTGTTCAATATATTACTGGGGAAGAGCAGAGGACAATTACAAGTAGCTTCACAAGGAATGAAGCATCTGTGCCAAAAACAAAAGAAAGCTCAGTTGTGGATGTATCTGGTGAAAAAAGGAAAGTCTGATGCCATAAAGATCAGTATTGTATAGGAACCTAGAATGTAAGATCTGTGAAACCAAGGTAAGCTAGTCATGGTCAATCAGAAGATGGAAAGATTAAATTTATACATCATGGGTGTCATTGAACTTATGTGGATAGAAATGGTTAAATTTCATTCTTGCTGTGGGCAAGAATTCCTCTAGAAAAAAATGGAGTAGCCATCATAATCAATAAAAGAATGAGAAAATGGTATTGGAGTATAATCTTAGAAATGACAGAATGGCCTGTTGGAATGCAACGCAAACCATTCAACATCACAGTAATATGTCTAGGCTCCAGACCATTGATGTTAAAGAGGCCAAAATTGATCAATTCTATGAAGACCTATGAGATCTTCCAGAAATAACACCAAAAAAAAAAGATATCACATTCCTAATACAGCTTTAGAATGCTAAAGTAGAAAATCAAAAGGTATTTGAAATGACTGGCAAGTTTTATCTTAGAGTACAGAATGAAATAGGATAGAGACTCATAGAGTTCTGTCAAGATAACTTGTTGATCATAGCAAACACTCTTTTCAAAAACTCAAAAGATGACCCTACACATGGACATCACCATGTGCCCAATATCAAAATCAGATTGATAATTAACCTTGCAGCCAAAAGTGGACAATCTTTATTCAGTCAGTTAAAATGAAACCTGGAACTGACTGAAGCTCATATCATGAGTGTCTTATTGGAAAATTCAGACAAACTGAAGAAAGTAGGGAAAACCATTGGGCCATACAGGTATGATTTAAATAGCTTCCCTTATGAATATGATGTACAAGTAATAAATAGATTTAAGAGATTAGATCTGTTAGGTAGAGGACCTGAAGAACTATGGACAGAAGTTCATAATATTGTACAGAAGGCAGCAGCAAAAAAACACATTGCAAAGAAAAATAAAAGCAAGAAACCAAAATGACTGTCTGATGGAACTTTACAAACAGCTGAGGAAAAACAATAACCAAACTGTAAAGAAGAAAGGGAAAGATTTCCCTGAAGAATTCCAGAAAATAGCAGGAAATTGAAGGATTTCTAAAATGAGCAATGCAAAGAAATAGAAGAAAATAATAGAATAGGAAAGCAAGAGATCTCTTCAAAAAAATAGAGATATCAAGGGAATCTTTCATACAAAATGGTCATGATAAAATTAAAAAAAGGCAGAAACTTAGAAGAAAAGATTAAGAAGAGATGGGAAGAATACACAGAATTGAATATATAGTTTCTGATTTAGAAACAGAGATCCTAGAGAATAAAATCAAGTGGGCCTTAGGAAACATTGTTGACAATAAGTCTAGCAGAGGTGATGGACTTCCAGCTGGGCTATTTAAAATCCTTAAAAGATAATGCTGCTAAAGTGCTACATTCAATGTGCCAGAAAATTTGTAAAACTCAACTGTTGTTACTGGATTGGAACAGATTGGTTTATGTTCCAATCTGAAAGAAGAACACTGACAAAAGATTTAAAGCTACCAAAAAATGTGCTCTTTTCACAAACCAGTATGGTCAAACTTAAGATTCTTCAAGCTAGGATTTAGTAATATATAAACCCAAGAATTACCAGAATTGCAGGATGATTTTCAAAAAGGCAAAGGAACTATAGGTTAAATTGTCAATATTCCCTGCATTCTAGAGAAAGCAAGGAAATTCCAGAAAAACACCTATTTCTGTTCTATTTACTACACTAAAGTCTTTGACTGTATGGATCACAATAAAATGTGGCAAATCCTCAAAGAGATGGGCACATCAGATCATTTTACCTGACTTCTGAGGAACCTCTATGTGGGCCAAGAAGCAACAGTTAGAACTAAACATGGAACAACTGATTAGTTTAAGATTAGAAAAGGAGTACAATAAGGCTGTACATTGTCACTTTATTTATCTAACTTATATGCAGCATGCATCATGTGAAATGCCAGGCTGGCTGAATCAAAAGTCAGTATTAAGGCTGCCAAGAAAAATATCAACAATCTCAGATATGCAAACAAAACCACTCTGATGGCAGAAGGTGAAGAAGACTCAAGAAGCCTATTTATGAGAGTAAACGAGGAGAATGTGAAAGCTAGCTTTAAGCTTAACGTCAAAAATACTAAGATCTTGGCAACTGGTCCCATCACTTCCTGGAAAATAGAGGAAAAATAAATGGAAGCATTATCAGAGTGTGTATTCTTGGATTCAAAGATTGTTGCTGATGGCAACTGTAGTCATGAAATTAAAAGTCTCGATTCCTTAGAAGGAAAGCCATGGCAATACAGCAACTACTAAAAAAGAGAAACATCGCCTTGCCAACAAAGGTCTGTATGGTCAAATCTATGGTTTATCCTGTAGTAATATATGGCTATGAGAGTTAGACTATAAGGGAAACTAAGTGCTGCAGAATCAACACTTTCAAATTGTGGTGCTGGAGAAGACTTTCAACAGTCCTTTGCACAGCAAGGTGATCAACTTAACCAGTAGGTATAGAAATGAATTCAAACTATTAATTGGAAGGACAAATATTGAAGCTGAAGCTTGAATATATTAGCCACATAATGAGAAAACAGAAAAGACCCTGATGTTGGAAAAGACTAAAGGCAAAAGGAGAAGGGATTTGCAGAGGATAAGATGGGTATTGTCATGGAAGCAATAAACATGAGCTTGGATAGACTTTAGGAGATATTGGAGGACACAAAGGTCTGGCAGGCTACATTCTACAGAGTCACAAAGAGTTAGACACAAATTAACAAGTGCAGGGCATTTAATGCATGTAGGTGTCTGAGACTTTAGACATCTGATAGACAAATTCAATTTGTCGTAAGTCTTCTGATATTCCTTGATCCAAGGTTTGAGATCACTCACAGTCCTTTGAGTAGGTGCTATACTACTCCTAGCTCTGCCTCTTGCAGCCACTCAAATATATCTACTGCCTCTGACATGTGACAGCTTTTCAAAGAATTGAAGACTATTATTATTCTGCCCCTACATCTTGTCCTTTCAAGGCCCAATGTGTGATGAAATTTCCTTCAATCAGTCTTCATTAGCTATCAGAGATTATTTAGTCCTGTCCCCTCATTTTATGGGAAACTGAGACTCAAAAAGAGGTAACTTGTCCATAGCCATATAGATTATGGGTACCAGATTTAGTACTCAAATCCATATCCATACTTCAAATGTTGTTTATTTCTACTAGGCTATCACTCTTTAAATTAGCCCTCTGCTAAGCTGTTCATCAATAAGAAACATTGGAATAAATTGTTCTCATCCACCAATTCTACCATGGGAAGTCTGCATTTGACTGGGGTAGACATACCCCTAACTCACTAATGAGTTCAAGGCCCCTGCCTTACCCTCAACCTGGTTTAGCCCATCTGACACAGGAGCGTGGCAATTGCAAGAAGCTACAGCTTCTTGGAACTACAGGTGAAAGTATTTGAGTATCTTGGAGTGCTTAAGATTGGCTGCACATACCTGTGCATTACCTGCACATAATGATGATCATCTTAAATGTTCATATTCCAGTTAAACAAAAAATTGTTGCCTTTATGTATCAGGTTTTATTTGGCAAAATGCTCATTGTGTTACCATAGATCGTTACTAGCTTGTCTGCTATTGACTAGAAGTTGTCTGCCTTCCACCCTTCCTGGAAAAAGCTTTTGTAAGCAAACAAATCCCAAACCCCAAACTCCCAGATAAGTAAAGAGATCCTCTCAAGGTATAAGAATATGAACAATAAATGATAAAAAGACTACATTTGAAACTGATGCTTCCTTTCTCCTAGGACCATAAAGGCATTAATAAGTTTATGGCATAAGAAGGAGATATTTAGCTACTTTTTGAAATCAAAGGGGCATGAGCATAAAAAAAAAAAAATTCACAGACTTGAAAAATAAACCGTCTCTGCTTTGATAATTGGAGCACGATAATAGCTCTATTTTGGTGTCTGGGAAAAATCTATCAAGAAATTATAAGTGAACATGATTCTTTTTCATACTCTTTGATTAGGATCAACACAAAGGGAGAAATTGAACTTCCTTAAGGAATGAAGAATTGTCCATCAGCTGTAAAATACTAAGACTGCAATTCTTCACTGTTCTGTCTATGAAGTTTCAATTATTCTCCTGCATATTATATCAGTAAGCACTGCAACACACACAGGGGGTCTGCTATCACAGGTTCCTAGGCCTGCATTTACAAAAGGAAAGACAACTTTTTTGGGGGGGTGGGGTTAACAATCTCCTTTCATCAAGCACCTGTATTATTCTCCTAGTTCAGGGGAAAAAGTCAGCACCCTGAACTTCAGAGAAAATACAGAGAAATCAAAGATCAATAGACATGGCTTCCAACTGTCTGACCATAATTAACACATATATCACAAATCAATAAACAGATCCAACTGTCTGACCATAGTTAACAGAGAGGGAAGCACCAACATCTGGGTTTTCCAAGCCATGGGGCTCCTTAGCATCTTCACAGAGTCTCATCTGGCCAAACAAACACTTTCAGTCAGTAAAGCCCAAAGTAAATCTCAACTCAGAGTATTTATACCTTTTTCACAGCCAGAGGGCATCCCAACCCTTAAGAACCAGTGCATCATTAACAAAAAATATGGACCTTTCTACAAATCTTCCCTAATCAAACTCCCCTTAATGGGCAGACCCATAAATAGGTGGGGAAGATCTTTAATCACATTAAAATAATTAACAATACAAATACATATACTGGTTCTAGTTAAAGGAACTCTTGTTTCTGTACTTTACTCCTAGTAAAGACTCTTGGTTGATAAAGGCAAGATTCAATCAGAGGCACTTGGTTATACTAAAATAAAAATAGCAAAAGATCCCACTTTGCTTGGCATCACACTCCACCCTTCCAAGAACTTGGTCTTGCAATCTTAATGGCCATGAAAAGTGGAATAAATAGAGGCATTAAACTTGATTATACTAAAACAAAAGCAGCAAAAGATCGACTTTGCTTGCCCTTCTGTATATGTTGCAAATGCAAATCTCCTCATGGATGACTTGTAAGGAACCTACCTACTTAGACATCTTTGGAAAAATCATAATTAACAATAGATACAAGTTACTAGCCTATGTGTTTAAAATTCAGGGGTATACACAACTCACCATTTCCTCACTCAGTTCAGCCAAAAAAAAATTTGATCCCTATAAGTCATGTTACTAGAATAAGAAGGTGACTTTTTGTTGTTGATAGATAGGTACCTACTTCATTCAAAACTGATTTTTACCTTGGAAAAATGTAAAGGAGACTATCTCCACTGGCATCTCCATCAGTGCTTACAGTGTAGGAATTAGAAACTGACTCTCTCTAAGAAGAGGAGCTCAGTTGCAGGGTAGGCACTTTGGAATGGGACCTGACCAAGTAGGAAGTATTATATAAAGGATAATCTGAAGAATTTTTTTCTCTTTCTCTTTTTCTTACTGGCAAAGACATAGTCCTTGACTCTTTTCCTTGCTAGCACCAATCTGGTGAATGAATGGAACACACAAACACACACAAACATACACACACACACACCTTAGGACAGCTTTTAATAATTCATTTCCATTCCTTTTTTTCAGAATGATTCTGCATATTGTATCTTTAAAGGTCATATTTTCAATTTATATGGGTAATTTTGATGTCACTTGTGAATTATTAAACTAGAAATTATTCCATAGCCCTTGTGATTGATTGGGGTAATTAAATATTTCTCATTCTCAAGAAAATTTTTATTGGTTTGTTCATTGAATTTCATTTCACCACTCATCCAATTATTAAGTCTATTCCAAGGAGAACAGCACACTGGCCATTGGGGAGAGGTAGAGGGTTTCCTGGAGGATGTATCATTTTATATGGATATTGCAGGTAGCTAGGAATTCTCTGTAATGGGAAGAAGTTTCCAGATAGAGAAAACTATCATCAAATAGCAAAAATTATATGACCTCCCTATCTATAGTGACTTTCTCCTTGATTTAAACACTGATATATATATATATGTATATACATATATATATATATATTATAATAACAAAGACTGTTACAAAGCATGTATCTCTCTATTTTGTGCCTCAGTTAATGTGGGTATTCAAAGTATTGTTGAGCAAAAGTTTATCTGCACCTAAGAAAGAAATTTCAAAGATATCATCAAATGTATGGAATTTTTTTTTGGACATAAGTATTTAGAATGCATTTTGCTTTAGTGATTCAATTTTTAATAACCATCAGTAATAATAGAAATAATAATAACTTGCTTTTCTACATTGTTTCAAAGAGTTTATATGCATTTTATCATTTGATATTCACAAGTAATCAGTTGAGGGAGGTTCTATTATTATCCCCAACCTAATAATGAAAATATATGTAATAAGATCATTAGATCCACTTTCATTTTTATCAAGAGGAGTGCTAATTTTATTCTCTCTCTTATGCCACCATAGTGCTTCATTTTCCCTGATCTGTCACTGAAAGTTATAGTTTTTTTCAATTACATTTTTTAAAGTAATTAATCTGGGAGGATTACCTAAAGGGCCCATGATGAAGAAATGGTTAATAATCCCAGTGTTAGATAAAAAAATATGATTTATCCTAATTACTTTGAAGGAGGGAGAGAGAGAGAGACCATAAATGGGAACTAAGCTTAGTCTTTGTATACAGATAAAGTGGATAATCAACCATGATACAACTGTGCAATTGAGAACAATAAGAGGAAGATTATCTTGATTTATTAATTTTTATGAATGCCCCCAAAACATATTTAAAAAAATAAAGTCCATGACTTTTTATTTTACGTAAAATTAATCAGTCACCATTGCTATCAGGATTGTTTGATGATGCCATTTTCTCCACTGCTTCCCTTACCCCTTTCAAAATATGTGCAAAGAAATCTCTGCTGAGATAGAGTTGTTAATTTTAACTAAAAAGAAGAAACTACAATAGTAGAGAGGAACATGGTGACCATAGAAAATAGAAGCAAGGAAGTATCTTTAGATCCAGCTGGTCTTACTCATATTCCAAGGGTGGTGGATCAGAGGACAGAGTAAGTATTTCTTCTTTTCATTTTGATGTTCAATCAGATAAGCCTTGAAAGATTCATAAATAATGCCAACACCTCCATTTTCAAGCCAATCAAGCACCCATTTCTGTATCAATAAGGTATTTCTTAATGCCACAAGTTTTAGTGCCTTTCCTTCTCTTTCCAATAATATTCTATTTATTATGTATACAACTATAGGTGTAACTCTTCTATATGTCTGTTTCCTAGCATAGTGCCTGACTTTATAGAAGATACTTAATAAATTCTTGTTTATTGATTTATTCAATTATGTGACCTGAAGATATAGAAATCATCTATAAAAGTCTGACTTTCCCTTTCATTTTTTTCATCAAGAAAGCCTTTCATGTATGCAAAGTCTATTTTCATAAAGGTTTTTACACAAATAAGAAAGTTGGCATACGAATAGATAGTTCGGCAAATTATTTATTGTTTGATCTTTTCTTTTTAGGAATAATATGTTTTGTGATTTCTTTTCCATTCATTTGATATGACTCTCACCTTCTTTGAGATAGCATGTAAATGTAATGCTGTTCTTTGTGTGTACGTTCAGTCATTTTTTTGAGTTGTGTCTGACTCTTTGTGACCCCATTTAAGGTTTTCTTGTCAAAGACGCTGGAGTAGTTTGCCATTTCTTTCTCCAGTTCCTTTTATAGATGAGGAAATGAGGAAGAGTTAAATGACTTTCCCATGTTCTCACAGCTAGTCAGTGTCTGATGTAGAATTTAAGTTCAGAAAGATGAGTCTTCTTGATTACAGGCCCAATACTATATACACTGTATCACCTACTTGCCCAATACTGTTCTGTAGTATTCTTCAATATAACATTCTGTCCAGCATAGATTTCTTTGATTTCTTCTATAAGAACTTGTGAAGACAACCTACTACTTACAATTCCTCATATAGTATTCTGGGTAGTGAGTTGTTAGAGTGGAAATATTGTGGTTCTACTGGCATGGATAATGAGATGAAATAACTATAGAAAAACCACCAAATCTTTTTCATTCTATTTCTGTTTACTTCCTTTATAGTTTCACCTCTATATGCCCTGAAGAGCTCCTGATGATCACCAGCAAAGAGACCACTTTGAAGGTAATCACTATTTAAATAGCATATGTTACAGAGAATGGAGAAATATGGATATGCTATAAAGAATCAAACAGAACTTACCAATTAAATTAATATATACATTGACACCAAGAGGCATCAGTGCAGTGAACACAGAGAAGGTTGGTGAACATGTTGTCCTCTTTTTTTAACTTAAAGAATAACAAAAAGAAAAGTTTGACCAAATATAAAAAATATCATGTATATTATTAATGCATTTTCAAGAAAAGAATTATAACGCAAAATAAACAGCATTGCAAAGAAATGAAAGTAACTATAACCTTATAATTGGTTAACAATGTAGAATCATTTCTAAATCAGTAGTCAATATGCAGTCAGATCATTAAATGCTCAGAGAAAAAGTCAAAATAAGTACCAAATTGGAAGAAAAAATAAAGATGTGAAGGATCTGTATGCAATTACAACAGCTCTAACCTAACCTTTTTTAAGTGAACTATTGAATGAAAAATGGTTAATGAGTAAGAGTAAAAACTATTAATTCCAGTTCTCACAATCAAAAAAAATAATATCTTTTGTTTTTGCAACCTAATCACTTCCTATCATCTTCAGATTGAATCCTTCCTTCAAAAACAGAAAACATGTGTGACAGTGTATATAATATTCTATTGTGACATATAAAAACTTCAAGAGATATAATTTCAGTGTAATTAATAGTTTTATTAATTATTGCTAATTGATAATTAATGAAAGGATGATATTTTGATGGTCTCTCATAAATTAAAAATAGATCATGGCAGTTTTTTGACATTTATATGCCTTTGGAATGCCAACAGGTGGCAATGAATTCTGATTGGTTAATAATTAATGAGAACGAATATAATAATGAGAGACTTATTGTAATGAGGGGTTTGGAGCTATGACTTTGATTATGTCGCTTTTAATCCCAGATTACCCCATCCTTGGTCAATCTAGACAAAGGATCTACACACACACACACACACACACACACACACACACACACCAGAGTAGAACATAATGAACTGGAATTCACCTGATCAAATTCTTTGTAAAGTTTTTATAGTTGAGGGATGGGGAAGGCCCTCAACAACTCCATCTATGTAAGATGGTCTAGGTAGAGTAAATTTTGGGCAAGTTCAAAGATGTCCTTAAAAGATTGGACTTTGTATGATGAAACAGTAAAAGAAAAAACTTTGGGTCTCCCCAATAATTGGTTATTTAATAATCATTTTCCTGGCTATACTAATGTTTCCCAAATTTCTGCTGTAAAGAAGGTATATATTTCAATATCTCTTCTCCAAAACCTTTATTTACCCCCTTATTCAAAATACAATGACAATTACTATTTCTATTGTTCAGTCAATTTTTAGTCATGCCCAACTCTTTTTGACCTAATTTTTGGGTTTTCTTGGCAAAGACACTGAAGTAGCTTTTAAAATTTATTTTGTTTTCAACACTCACTTCCATAAGACTGTGAGATCCAAAGGCTGTACATATACATTCATATTAAACATATTGCCGCATTAACAA
Source organism: Bettongia penicillata ogilbyi (assembly GCA_023548195.1). Lineage (NCBI taxonomy): Eukaryota > Metazoa > Chordata > Mammalia > Diprotodontia > Potoroidae > Bettongia > Bettongia penicillata. The sequence continues at coordinate 181,651 of JAJHZJ010000395.1, read as the reverse complement.
TGTTGTAAAAGAGAATTGGTACCAATGGGCGGAACTACGAGAGAGAGAGAGAGAAGAAAAAAGGGAGGAAGGAAGGAAGGAAGGAAGGAAGGAAGGAAGGAAGGAAGGAAGGAAGGAAGGAAGGAAGGAAGGAAGGAAGGAAGGAAGGAAGAAGGAAGGAAGGAAGGAAGGAAGGAAGGAAGAAAATAGTATGCTTCAATCTCCATTCAGACTCCATAGTTCTTTTTCTTGATGTGTACAGCATTTTCCATCATGAATCTTTTAGAATTATTGTAGATCCTTGCATTGCTAAGAACAGGTAAGTCTATCAAATTTAGTCATGGCACAATGTTGTTTTTACACTGTAAGATGTTCTCTGGTTTTGCTCACTTCATTTTGCAACAGTTCAGGTAAGTCAGGATTTTTTCTGAAGTTCATCTGCTCATCATTAAAGAAAAATTTATGAAGACCTGGAGAGCCTCAACATCAACGTGCCAAAAGAGGGTGGCTATCAATTGTAAGACATAGGAAATGCTGGCCCAGGACTACCCAGCATGGCATGGCCACATCAAAGAAGGAACTGTGCTCCATGACCAAAGCAGAATAATAGGAGCACAAAGGAAATATGAGATGCAACTCTAGAGACATCTTCATCTTACATGTTCAAATGGACTATTTTCTTTTCTTTTAAAATTAATATATTTATTTTTGGTTTTCAACATTTACTTCCACAAGAATTTGAGTTCCAAGTTTTCTCCCCATTTCTCTCCTCTGCCCATTCCAAGAGATTACACATTTTGATTACCCCTTTCCCCAATATGTCCTCCCTTCTATCATGCCTCTCCCTTCTCTTGTCCCTTTCCCCTCTATTTTCTTGTTGGGCAAGACAGATTTCTCTACCCCATTGCCTATATGTCTTATTTCTAGTTGCATGTAAAAACAATCATTTAATGTTCGTTTTTAAAACTTTGAGTTCCAACTTCTCTCCCTTCCTCCTCCCACCCCACCCATCTCAAATGAAAAGGAATGTAATTTGATCTAGGTTACACATGTATAATCAAGCAAAATATTTTCAAAACAGTCATGATATGAAAAACTAATGATATTTTGCTTCATCCATTCCTACCCTTTATTCAATCGATTCTCTACTTTGACCTGTCCCTCCTCAAAAGTTTTTACTTCAAATTACCCCCCTCCTCCCATTTGTCTTCCCTTCTATCATTCACCCAGCCCCCACTTAACCCCTTCATTTTCATGTCAAATTGAGTGTGCATATTTTTCCCATCTTGCATCAAATCTGATGAGACTAAGGTTCATTCTTTCCCTCTCACCTCCCCCCGCCATTGAAAAAGCTTTGTTGTGCCTCTTTTATGTGAGAGATAATTTACCCCATTCTATTTTTGCCTTTCTTGCTCCAATGTATTCCTCTCTCCCTCTTTAGTTTTATTTTTTTAGATATCATCCTTTCATATTCAACTCTCTCTGTGCTCTCTTGATATATATATATATATATGTATATATATATATATATATATATGTAGTGTGTGTGTGTGTGTGCATGTGTATAATCCCTCCAACTACCCAAATACTAAGAAAAGTTTCAAGAGTTGCAAATATTATCTTTCCATGTAGGAATGTAAACAGTTCAACTTTGGTAAGTCCCTCATGATGTCTCTTTCCTGTTTACCTCTTTATGCTTCTCTTGATTTTTGGATTTGAAAGTCAAATTTTCTATTCAATTCTGGTCTTTTCATCAAGAAGGCTTGAAAGCCCTCTATTTCATTGAATGACTATTTTTACCCCTGAAGTATTATACTCAGTTTTCCTGGATATGTGATTCTTGGTTTTAATACTAGCTCCTTTGACCTCTGGAATATCATATTCCAAGCCCTCTGATCCCTTAGTGTAGAAGCTGTTAGATCTTATGTTATCCTGATAGTATTTCCACAATACTCAAAATGCTTCTTTCTGGCTGCTTGTAATATTTTCTCCTTGACCTAGGAACTCTAGAATTTGGCAACTATATTCCTGGGAGTTTTCCTTTGGGGAGCTCTTTCAGGAAGTAATCAGTGATCAGACATTCTTTGAATGTCTATTTTATCCTCTAGTTCTAAAATATCAGGTCAGTTTTCTTGATAATTTCATGAAAAATGATGTCTAAGCTCTTTTATTTTGGTCATGGTTTTCAGCTAGTCTAATAATTTTTAAATTGTCTTTCCCAAATCTATTATCCAAGACAGTTGTTTGACCAATGAGATATTTCACATTGTCTGCTATTTTTCATTCCTTTGTCTTTGTTTTATAGTTTCTTGATTTTTCATGAAGGCTTTAGCTTCCATCTGCTCCATTCTAATCTTTAAGAATTATTTTATTCTGTGAGTTTTTGGACCTCCTTTTCCATCTGGCCAATTCTGCTTTTTGAGACATTCTTCTCCTTTTGGATCTCTTTGGCCATTTGGGTTAGTATATTTTTTAAGGTGCTATTTTCTTTAACATTTTTTGAGTCCCTGTTAGCAAGGAGCTGATTTGCTTTTGATGATTTTCTCATCATTCTCATTTCTCTTCCAAATTTTTGCTCTCCTTCTCTTACTTGATTTTCAAAATCCTTTTTGAACTCTACCATAGCCTGAGACCAATTCATATTTCTCTTGCATGCTTTAGATGCAGGAGCATTGCCTTTGTTTTCTTCTTCTGTTTGTATATTTTGGCCTTCCTTGTCACCAAAGTAAGATTCTATAGTCTTATTCTTTTTCTGATTTTTGCTCATTTCTCTAGCCACTGACTTGACTTATGAGCTCTTTGTCAATGTAGTTCTCTGCTTCCACTGTGGGTGGTGTTGGTGCAGTCAGTTGCCCCATCCTCCCACAATATGTGAGCTTTGAGCTCCAGAAATAGCCACTGCTCTGCTCTTGCAGTGGCTGCCCTGGGTTCCTCCAACTCCTCCACAACTCTGGGGCTGGGGTCAGACCACTTACTCTCTCCCACATGCCCCAAAGTTGTTTTTTTTTTTTCCCATTGACCTTCCAATTTGTCCTCAATGTTTTCAGGTTGTGAAGTCTTAAAACCATTACAATTGCCAAAGATTCAGTAACCCTGGGGCCTGTTCAGGTCCCATCCGTGATAGTACAACCCAAGCTGGACTCTTCTCTGCTCCCAGTGTGGTGTGATAGATGCTTCCTGTCAACCTTCTGGGATGTCTTGGGCTGGAGATTTGCTTCACTCCATAATTCTGTGGGTTCTGAAGCTCCTGATTATTTAGAATCATTTTTACAGGTATTTCGCTGGGCTTGGGTGGAATGTTCTAGCAAGTCTCTGCTTCTACTCTGCCATCTTGGCTTTGTCCCTTTAAATATGCCACTATTTCTTTGAGAAATTTAACTGAGGTCAAAAGGACCTAGAATCTCATTCAGCATTAAGAGAAACCAAGCAGCTAGTAGAATTGTTTTATTTTCAAATGTTACTGAAGTAGATAATGAAAGATTGTGATGAATCTCATCTCATAGAATTCTGAATAACAGTGAATAAGAAAACAATGTAGAAAAAAATATCATGAGATCTAACTTAGTCAAAAAATCTCCTACATATGCTTATCTATCACATATAACAGTGTTCACTGCATATGACTCATCCCTCTGTTTAATTACAAGTCAGAGACCTTCACAGCAGAGTAGACTGTTGTCTGTTAGAAATAATTCAATGAGGGAAATTAATTTCTAGATACAATTGGGTCAATTGTAATGAAATTCTATACTATGCTAAAATCATTCATGGAAACCCCTCAGCTACCAGGAAAGCACTTGCTCAACCACCTCAGTCATCTCTAAAACAGATGAAATATATGCAGAAAAACAAAAGGTGCCTGAGCTGTCAATATTGATGGCACAGAGTAGATGTACTTTACTCAAAACAAGGTAAGTAGGGTGGACAGATGTAATGTTAATTACATTATATTACACCCATTAATTACAGTACACCTATTAATGGGCCTACCTATTAATGGAAGCTTGATTAGGGGACATTTGTTTTGTAGGAAGGTACATACCTTTTGTTAATTTCTCATGAGGCAATGGTTCTTAAGGGTTGTAATGCCCTTTGGCTTGGAAAAGTGCATTTTATATTCTGAGGTGAGGTTTTTACTTTGGGGATTACACATTGGAAGTGTTTGTTTTGGCCAGAGGCAAGTCTGGGTAACTGTTAAGGAGCCCCTCACACCCATCCTAGATTTGAAAACCCAGATTTTGGTACTTTTCTCTCAGGTAAAAATGTATGTAATTGTGGGACAGTTGGGAGATGTGTCTGTTGGTTTTTATTTCTCTGTTTGTATTTTCTCTGAAGTTCAGGGTGCTAACATGTTCCCCTGAACTAAGTGAATGATATATGTGCCTGTTTAAAATAAATTATTGAGGGAGTGGAGCCAAGATGGCAGAGTAGAAGGATAGATATGCTGTAGCTCTCCCCAAAAAGCCTGTAAAATACCTGTAAAAATGACATGAAACAAATTCTAGAGCACCAGAAGCTGCAAAATGACAGTGAAAGAGATTTCCAGCCCAGGGCATCCTGGAAGTCCTGACAGAAAAGCTCTATTGCACTGGGCTCAGAGTGGAGCACAGCCTACAGAGCACAGCCCAGCCCTGGCCATGAAGCACTGCAGGGACAGGACTGGAGCAGTCTTCAGGGCATAGAATCCTGGGTAACAGCTGTGGTTCCCAGATTACTCAACCCACAAAGCCAGAGACATACCTTTAAAGGAAGATATCAAAGTCAAGGATTCTTCATCCAAAATCTCCAAGATGAATTTTCAAAGGTCTCAAGGCAGGGAAGAGCTCAAAAGAGATTTTGAAAATCAAGTAAGAGAATTGAAGGAAAAATTGGGAAGAGAAATGAGAGCAATGGAAGAAAATCATAAAACCAAGTCAACAGCTTGCTAGAGGAGATCCTAAAAAATGCTGAAGAAAATAATACTTTTAAAAATAGACCAATGCAAATGACAAAAGAGGTCCAAAGATCCAAGGAGGAAAAGAATACATTATAAAGCAGAATTACCCAAATGGAAAAGGAAGTTCAAAAGTTCACTGAAGAAAACAGTTCTTTAAAAATTAGAATGGAGAAGATGGAAGCTAAAGATTTTATGAGAAACCAAGAAATTACAAAACAAAATCAAAAGAATGAAAAAATAGAAGACAACATGAGATATCTCATTGGAAAAACAACTGACCTGGAAAATAGTTCCAGGAGAGACAATTAAAAAATTATGGGACTACCTGAAAATCATGATGAAAAAAAGAGCCTAGAATATCATCTTTCATGAAATTATCAAGGAAAAACTGCCCTGATATTGAAGAACCAGAAGGTAAAATAAATATTGAAAGAATCCACTGATCACCTTCTGAAAGAAGTCCAAAAAGAAAAATGCCTAGGAATATTGTAGCCAGCTTCCAGAGTTTCTAGGTAAAGGAGTAAATATTGCAAGCAGCCACAAAGAACCACTTCAAATACTGTGGAAATACAATCAGGATAACACCAGTCTATCAGCTTCTACATTACAGAATTAAAGGGCTTGGAATATGATATTTCAGAAGTCAAAGGAACTAGGATTAAAACCAAGAATCACATATCCAGAAAAAAATCGAGTAGAATACTTCAAGGGAAAAAATGGTCATTCGGTGAAACAGAGAAACTTTTTCAAGCATTCTTGATGTAAAGACCAGAACTGAATAGAAAATTTGACTTTCAAACACAAGAATCAAGAGAAGCATGGAAAGGTAAACAAGAAAGAGAAATCATATGGGACTTACTAAATTTGAACTGTTTACATTCCTACATGGAAAGATTATATTTATAACTCTTGAAACTTTTCTCAGTATTTGGGTAGTTGTAGGAATTATATATATATATATATATATATATATATATATATATATATATATATATATATATATAAAGAGGGCACAGAGTGAGTTGAAATAGGAAGGGATGATATATAAAAAATAAAATTAAGGGGTGAGAGAAGAATATATTGGGAGGAGAAAGGGAGAGATGGAATGGGGCAAAATTTCTCTCACAAAGGAGGCAAGGAAAACTTTTTTCAATGGAGGGGAAAAGGGGGGAGTTAAAAGAGAAAAAGTGAAGCTTACTGTCATCACATTTGGCTTAAGGAGGAAATAACGTGCACACTCATTTTGGTATCAAAATCCATCTTACACTACAGGAAAGTAGGGGAGAATGACATAAGTGGGCTGTGGGGGGGATGGTAGAAGGGAGGAAAAATGGGAGGAGGGAGTAATTAGAAGTAAACACTTCTGGGGAGGGACAAGGACAAAAGAGGGTATAGAATAAATAGGGGACAGGATAGGATGAATGGAAATATAGTTAGTTTTTCAAAACATCACTATTATGGAAGTCTTTTGCATAACTACACATGTATAGCCTATACTGAGTTGCTTGCCTTCACAATGGGGCTGTGTGGGAAGGGAAAAAGGGAGGGAAGTTGGATCTCAAAGATTTAGGAACAAACATTGAGAATTATTTTTGCATACAACTGGGAAATAAGAAATATAGGTAATGGGGTATAGAAATCTATCTTGCTCTACAAGAAGTGAGAGGAAATGGGGATAAGGGGAGGGGTATGATAGAAGAGAGGGCAGATTGGAGGAGGGGGTAATCAGAATGCATGGTGTCTTGGGGTGGGGGGAGGGGAGAGATGGGGAGAAAATTTGGAACTCAAAATCTTGTGGAAATGAACACTGAAAACTAAAAATAAAGAAATATTTTTTTCAAAAAACTAAAAGAAATAATAAAGTAAATTGTTGACACCCCCCCCTTCAAAAACAGTTGCTTTCCTTTTGGATCTAAGAACCTGTATAGCAGGCCCTCCTGTGTATATCAGGGTCCTTGCTGTTACAACAGAACACCAGGTCTGATGTCAGTAAGATCAGGAAGTTTGTAGTTTGAAGTCTGCTTCAGATAAGGTACCTGAATGTCTCTTGGAAAGAAATTTAACCTCATTTCTTAACTGCAAGAGGAGGGAGTCAGATTTGATATTCTCTAAGATCCCTTTCAGCTTTAAATCTATTATGCTATGGCTTCTTAAACTATCACTGGAACACTATTAACACTACTTTTGCACACAAGCCTAACAATCTAAGTCTTACCATTTTCAAGACTCTGCAGTTAAGAAGTGTAAAGTTAGTTGGGGGGTAGAATAGGCAAGAGGAATTAAGAATAATGATTTCTTGATAGCAAGTGAAAAGCCAAAAAACTGTCACAATTAGATGTAAGACCTCAGAAAACATGTGCTGCTGAGTTGGAGATAGAGCAAAATTTAGATTTCAATTCCAATTTAACCAGTTCTTAGCTGAATTATCTTAGGCAAGGAATTAACCTTCCAAATTTCCAGTTTACTTGCCTTTAAGATGGGGATAAGTAAAAAGCTGTTTTTAGGACCAAATGGGATAACTTCTATGAAAGCACTTTATAAACTTCAATGAGCTATGCATTTGTAAATTAATAATATTAATATTAGCAAACAACCTTCATACTTCAATATCCCCTGAAAGAGTAGCTCTGTGGCAGTTTACAAATTTTTAAAAATGTTTTTACTTAATATGGAAAAAAAGCTGTAATGATCTGAAAGAGTCACTTCTTTGAAATCCTGCACTCCCCTGATGATATTGGGTAAATTTAGCATTATTTTTATGGTAGATAGAATAAAAATAGGCAATTGGAAGAACTTTTCTATCTTTCCCTCCCTCTCTTCCTCTCTCCTTTTTTCCTCTCTCTATCCCTTTCTCTGTATCTCTCTGTGAAATTTGTTATTATAACAATGCTTTCAGTGGTTCTCTGGAACTTTAGATTGTTAGCGTAGTCATACTAAGAAACTCATGCAAGATAATAATAATTTATCTTGATCTGTCATTTTCATATGTTTATATCACTACATTTCCAATTCCTGCTATCACAAACAATTCCACATAAATAATACATACAGATTTGCACTCCACAAAATGATGAAACTGATCAACAGTTTTCTTTCTCCGTAGCCTCCAGCAGCTTAGCCAGTCATTCAAGAACTGAATCAGCTAGAAAACTGAAGATTCTGAATCTCCAGGCACCTGGGTCACCTCAAAATTTAATCCCAAAACTCCACTTTTGTATTTGCCGAGCCAACTATTTCTCTTTACAAAAGAGACCGACCCAACAGGGCTCCCAAAGTGTTTGCAATGGCAACACCATATATGCCAATCAATTCCATTCACTAACCAATCAGTTAGCATTCATGGGGGTTGAGAAAGTGGAACAAAGCAAGGGAATGGGAGGAAAGAGTAAGAGAGTGAGTGGGAATGTTTTAGTTGCCTTACATGAAAAACCATGGAGTTCAAATAAGACTGAAACTGTTTTAATAAACCAAACTAAACAGTAGAATTAAAATTTGGAGCTAAATCTGACCTTAGATGTACATGTTTTCTAAATTCTTCTATTTTCAACCAAAACTCCTCTATTATTCTCTTTTCCATTCCTGAGATGTATTCAGGCTATTGTAAAGATACATCCTTAAATGTATTTCCTTTTCATGCAAACCCAGGAGTTAGAAACTCTGGCCACAATCATCCATATGTCCCATTTTAATAAATTTTCAAGAAGTAATAAAAGAGATATAATAATAAAATGGGGATGCTGATTTCCATGAGCTAAAAAAACAACCTTATTATTCTCTATGGCTAAATGATATAGTTCTCTTCACAAGTCTAAATATGAATGCTTCATTGGGGCTTGACATTGGTTCTGAGATCTTGCAGATCTATGCACCAATGGATAAGTTTGACTAGTCCCAGGAACAATGTATGACTGCTTTCTACTTTCCTGCTGCCTAGAGGCACCTAGGTGGCACCGTGGATAAAGTGCTGGAACTGAAAACAGGAAGACCAAACTTCATATCATCAGACTGTCTGTGTGACCATAGGAAAGTCATTTAATCTTTGTCTGCTTCAATTTCCTCATCTATAAAGCAGCTACCTTGTTATTGCTCATCCTTCGTTCTTGAAGAGGACCAAGGACGTCATGAGGGTAACGTTTTGACTTACACATGAACATGAGTGGGGCAGAGCTGTCATAGTCATCAGACTCACTCTTTCCTCCGCAGTCAGCAGAGTTCAGTGGCAAGACCATTCAGTTGATTACCTACTGTGTGTCTTGTACTAGTCCAGTAACTCAGATGACATGGTGAGATTGGCATGGGAGTTGGAAAGGAGAGAAAAACCTCCACAGTTAGCTCTGGGCTTGGAACTCCTAAAAAGCAGAAATAATAATAACATCTCCCTCCTTGAGTCATTTTGAGGATCAAATGAGGTAATATTTGCAAAACTCTTAGTATATAGATCCTGAAACCCAGAAGGCTCTTAATAAACACTTGTTCCTTTCATTCTTTCTGAAGCTCAACCTGGTTAAATCAGGCAAGTCTTACAGGATAGTTATCTCATGATGAAAGGTACTAAAGGAGACAAATATGGCAAGAGCAGCTAGACTAGACAAAGTATACACATAGGAAAATAATACCAGAAAGTGAGGGATTAGTATGTGAAAAATAAAGACACCAAAAACATGGCATGACGGGAAAGATAGGGCAAGGGGAGAGGAACAGGTCTAATAATTTTAAGGGGGCCAAGAGAATATAAGTACCTTATGATTCACATGCCTTTTATCTCTTTGCTTACCCTTTTTTTATGAGAATAAGCCATACACACAATCTTGACTGATCTAAACAAGAAAAAAGAAGTGACGTAATGATCAAAATTTAACAAAAAGAAAAATGTTCACAGTGGCAATAGTTCCAATAGTATTTTAAAAACCTGCAAATTATCCACTTATTGAATGATTTGGTAATGACTGAATAAATTGTCATATATGAATATAACAAAATATTGCTCTATTATGTGGAACAGTAAATGTGAAAAAATTCAAAAATGCATGAAAGATTTAAATGAAGTGATATAGAGTGAAAAAATAAAATTAAAAGAGCAATATACATAATGGCAAAAACAATATAAATGAAGATGACTAAAATGTTACACAACTCATTACCACATTATTAAAGCTTTAACTTGTTACTATTTGTAAAGTCTAAAATTATTAAAATTCTAGAAGTAGAAAGTGATATATACTCTCAGTCATAATCACTAATAAACAGCAATTCCTTGCTCTATTTGTGGAATTTACTTTAGATTAGTTTTTTGGACATTAGAGACACACTTGATGTGTCAAAGTAAATGTATCAGTAAAAGTAAAAACCTTCCTAAAGAGATTGCAAGCTTCTCAGGATCAGGGATTACCTCTTTTCCACATATGGAATTTGGGGACCAAATACTATAACTTCTATGAAAGCACTTTTTAAATGTAGTACCATAGGCCAAGTAGAACTCAACTGCACTTCTGGAGGATAGTGGTACTTCTCATTTAGGAGAGGGTCATACCTATACTTTATATTCCCCTGTAATATTACTAATACAAATTGTTCTTTACTGCCATCAAGAGATAAAGGAAAATAAAGTATCATTTAAGTTTGAGATCCCAATTAAAATTGTATTTTCATGCCTCATCAGTTTGGCAAAACCTTTGGGTTGCAGAAAGCTATACTACATAAGTAAAAGCTCTCACAAATTTTACCAAGCTAGAGAGTCTTTGAGTGCAGCTTACCATTGGATTGGTTGCTTCCCAAGGATAAGCTTGGAGGTTAACAAAAGTTTATCTCCAGAACAATAGCCCCTTAGAGATTAATTATTTGATCATGGCAACCCATAAAATAAAATCAGTCTCAGTCCTGTACAATATCCCTCTATTTCTGCATTAATAGTGAGAAAGTTGCAAAAATAGAGGGGGGAGGGCAGAAGCACCTAAAAATCATAGTTCTATATCACCGGTTCTTGATGTTTTAGTGTCATGGATCGTTTTCATAATACAGTGAAACATATGAGAAGGTTTTTCTTCATTGTTTATTGTTATTATTTTGCTCCACATGGCATATTGTTTGCTATTTTCAGGCACTGGAAGGGAACTGATCTTTTCCATAATTTTCCAATCACCTTGTTGAAATTCTTGCTCATTTCCCTTCCTTTAATTGTTTCAGTTTATTTTATTTAGTTGGTATGTTTCCTTTCTTATTATCTTGGAGGTTCCAAAATGGGGTTGGCTTATGTTTAACTTCTCAAATTTACCTCTTGTTAGAAGCTACTTTTGTTCTTTCCAGGTAGTATTACAGCAGGCCTAAGAGTTCTCTCCCAATCCATTGTCTCTCTCATCCAGAGAACCAGGCCTGAATGAATTCATAAATATCCACCTTCTAAACCAAAGTAGGGTATTCAAGCTGTTTTTTGTTTGGTTGATTGTTTTTTGTTTTTGCATTTAACTTACAGGAATTACCTTTTGGAAAATTGTTACCTTATTCTTCCTCTTTTACTTGGATTTTTAAATTTATTTTGATTTGATGTATTTTCCACTACTCTGAGGTATAGAAAATAGCTATATTCGGATATACTATTTTACTGGAAGGCCTCTTCAACTCCTTTGTATGCTACTGCATTTCCCCTGTTTAAGAGCAGAAGAAGGAGCCATGTAATGTGGCAGTTTACCATAATAATAGCTAATGACAATAACAAATATTCATATGGCATTATGTGCCAGGTACAGTGCTAAGTGATATACAATTATTATCCCATTTAATCTGAAAACTTCTCTAGGATGTAGGTGCTATTATTCTCCCTATTTCTCAGATGAGGAAACTGGGGCAAACATAGGATAAGTGACTTGCCCAGGGTCACAGAGTCAATTAAGTATCTAAAATCTGGATTTGAACTCAGGTCTTCCAGACTCCAGGTTGAGTATTCTATCCACTCTACCACCTAGGAGCATAAAGATAAAGACAGGAGAAATCATAGTAACTAACTAGTAGATAGCATAAGAACAATGGCAACACTTTGGGACAAGTAAGCTCTTTCAAGTTACCAGAAAACTAGCTAATTATGTATGAAAATTAAAATATGGTTAAAATAATTATTGTCAAATGGGAATTTGATCAGTGTGTCATAAGTAGGAACCTAATTTAAGTAGAAATGCTGAGACATTTCACTCTTGCTTGTGTCCAGAATAGACTGGGTATTTTGCATTCAGGTCAAGGAGATACTATGGCATTGCCATTAGTATCTATATATTAGAAGAAAAATAAATTACAGAAAGTAGCCTGAAGGGTCAATTTTATAATTCAATATAGTGGTGAGGGCACTGGATTGGAGATCAGGAAACTGAGATTAATTCATGATTCCATCACTTAATTCACTGTGATTTTGAGCAAATTTCCTCTGGAGTACAAATTCCCTGTGTGTAAATTGAGATGAATGAGCCTGATGACCTCTAAGGTCTAATTCAACCTAAAAATAAATTTGTCTCAAGTTTAAAACAATTGAGTATCTGAGTATTTATTAATTTCCTACAATGTGCAATATACTTTGCTAGGTCATGAGGTTGAGAAAAACATACTCCCCAGTAAATAAAATATCATGCCTATCCTCAAGATTATAGGCTCAGATGCAAATGAGGCAATGGAAGAGCCATCTACTCATTGCCAGTGGAGTTCCACCTTTGTGGAAAATTTTCTTTAAAAGTTATTCTTCCAAGCAAAACTTTCATCAACAGTCATTTATTATTCACAATAAATTGTTTTCCTTAATAAAACACTAATGTTTTATAAGAGGTCTTTCTTGCATCCTTCCATCCACAGTTTTTCTTTGTCCTAGGTAGAAGAAAAGAGATCCATGAGTATGTGATTTGCAAAGTACTCATTTCTTATAAACAATCATCCCTGACCAGAAATTCACCTCCTACCCCAAACATGAAAAAAACAAGGCTTTTCAATGCCTTCATTTTCATCCTGGTTAATATTTCTATATTTGCAGTGATTTACTCTGATGCTATTAGTGCTAGCAAGTATTAAGGCCCTCAGTAATACTATTAAAAGATGAAAGGGAAGAAAAGGAAGAAGAGAGGAGGAGGAAAGAAAGGAGAGAATAAAGGGAGAGAAGAAGGAAAGAAGTAATAAAGAAAAGGTGAAAGGAAAAGAGGGAGAGGGGGGCAGAGCCAGGATGGCAGAGTAGGACAGACCTGCTCTAGCATAGCCCCATAGCCCATAAAATACCCGTAAAAAATGATGTTAAACAAATTCTAGAGCAGCAGAAGCCACAAAATGACAGAGTAAAAGAGATTTCCAGCCCAAGGCAATCTGGAAGGCCAACAGGAAAAGTCTATCACTCTGGACTCAGAGCAGAGGACAGCCCAGCCTTCCCACACAAAACTCCTGGGACAGCACTGGAGCAGGCTTCAAGGCTCAGAATCACAGGTAGCAACTGTGGTTCCCAGATTACTCAACTCACAAACTCCAGCAATAGCTTCAAAGGTAAGTGAGAAAACACTTTCACCTGGGTGAGAAGGGAGCAGGGTCTTGCTCTAGCCCTGGCCCCAGACGACTACATCATCCATTTATGGAGCCCTCAGCCTAAAGACCCTGGGAAAATCAAGCAGCTGATCTGAAGCTGAGCCCTGAGTGGCAGCGGTAGGTGAAGAGGAGCACTGGTGTGGTGGAGCTGGAGGTGGTTATGGAGAGGGAACTCTACTAGCAGATCCTGGGCAGAAAAGTTTGTGGTTGCTTCCAGACCAGAGTCCAGGCCAGGAGAGGAGTAAGCTCCTCTCCCTTGATTGTTCCACCTTGGAGTAACTAGAACTTAGAGGTCCCTAGAGTATAGCCTCCATTTGAGAAAGGACTCAAAAGTCAAGTAACTGGCTAAGAAAATGCCCCAAAAATGGGGAAAAATAAGACTAAAGAAGGTTACTATCTTTGTGAAAAGGAATTTTCCTCCATCATTTCAGTTGAGGAAGAACAAACCAAACCATGAGAGGAAGGTATCAAAGTCAAGGTTTCTCCATCAAAAACCTCCAAAATAAATTTGCAATGGTCTCAGGCTATGAAAGAGCTCAAAAGGGATTTTGAAAATCAAGTAAGAGAGGTGGAGGAAAAATTAGGAAGAGAAATGAGAGCAATGAAAGAAAATCATGAAAAGAGAATTGACAACTTGCTAAAAGAGACCCCAAAAAGAAGAAATAGACTAACCCAAATGGCAAAAGAAGTCCAAAAAGTCAATAAGGAGAAGAACGCTTTAAAAAGCAGAATTAACCAAATAGAAAAGGAGGTTCAAAACACACTGAAGAAAACAGTTCTTTAAAAATTAGAATGGAGGACAGAGTCAAGATGGCAGGGTACAAAGACTCACATATTCTAGCTCTTCCCCCACAGCCCATAAGCTACCTGTAAAGAATGACTCTCAACAAATTCTAGAGCATCAGAAGTCACAGAACGATGGAGTGGAGGAGACTTCCAGCCCAGGGTTACCTGGAAGGGTGATGGGAAAGGTCTGTTGCACAGGATGTGGAGCTGAGGGCTGGGAGAAGGACCAGAGCAGGCCTAAGGGATGGAATCCCCAGTGACAGCAGTGGCAGTTTGCAGATCTCTCAACCCACAGGTGCCAAAGGTCAATGCTAGGGCTTTTGCAGCTGGCTGAGAAGGGAGCAGGGTGCCCCCATAGTTCCAGCCCCAGGAAGCTTCAGAGGATGCAGCAGGCAGCAGCAGCTCCCACAGCAAGCAGCAGCCAGCATCCATTGTTGGAGGCCTCATTGTAAAGCCCCTGGGGGAATTGAGCAGCTGATGTGAATCTCAGGCCTGAGAGCAGGCATGGTGGAACTGGAGGCAAGGCAGTTGTGGAAAGAAAATTCTACTACTTGCAGATTCTAGGAACAAAATTTCTTGTTTCTCCCATGTCAGGGGGAAGCCTTGATTCTCCCACCTTTGAGGAACTGAGATCTTAGAAGTCCACAGACTATAGCCCTACTCTTCAAAAGGACCCAAAAGTAAAGTAATTGGTTAGGAAAATGAACAAAAAAGGGAAAAAATAAGACTATAGAAGGTTACTTTCTTTCTGAAAAGGTATGTTCTCCTATCTTTTTGAATGACAAAAAATAATGCTAACCATCAGGGAAAGATATAAAAATCAAGGCTTCTATATCCCAAACATCCAAAATAAATATTCAGTGGTCTCAGGCCATCGAAGAGCTCAAAGCTGATTTTGAAAATCAAGTAACAGAGGTGGAGGAAAAATTGGGAAGAGAAATGAAAGAGATGCAAGAAAATCATGAAAAGTGAGTCAACAGATTAATAAAGGACACCCAAAAAATGCTGAGGAAAATAATACCTTTAAAAATAGGCTAACTCAATTGGGAAAAGAGGTGCAAAAAGCCAATGAGAAGAAGAATGCTTTAAAAAACAGAATTAGAAAAATGGAAAAGGAGGTTCAAAGCTCACTGAAGAAAATAGCTCTTTCAAAATTAGAATGGAACAGATTGAGGCTAATGACTTTATGAGAAACCAAGAAATCACAAAACAAAACCAAAAGAATGAAAAAATGGAAGAGAATGTGAAATATCTCATTGGAAAAACAAGTGACCTGGAAAATCGTTTCAGGAGAGACAATTTAAAAATTAAGGAACTACTTGAAAGCCATATGAAAAAAGAGCAAAGACATCATCTTTCATGAAATTATCAGGAAAAAATGCCCTGATATTCTAGAACCAGAGGACAAAATAAATATTGAAGGAATCTGCCAATCGTCTCCAGAAAATGATCCAAAAAGAGAAACTCCTAGGAACATTGTAGCCATATAAAATATTGCAAGCAGCTAGAAAGAAACAATTTGAGTATTGTGGAAGTACAATCAGGATAACACAAGATCTAGCATCTTCTACAGTAAGAGATCTAAGGGCATGGAATATGATATTCCAGAATTCAAAGGAACTAGGATTAAAACCAAAAATCATCTACCCAGCAAAACTGAGTAAAATACTTCAAGGGGAAAAAAGGTCTTTCAATGAAATAGAGGACTTTCAAGTATTCTTGATAAAAAAGACCAGAGATGAATAGAAAATTTGACCTTCAAACACAAAAAGCAAGAGAAGCATGAAAAAGTACACAGAAAAGAGAAGTCATAAGGGACTTATTAAAGTTGAACTGTTTACATTCCTACACAGAAAGATAAAATTTGTAACTCTTGAAACTTTTGTCAGTATTGGGGTAGTTGGTGGAATTATACACACACATACACACACACACACACGTCTATATATGTATATATATATATATATAGAGAGAGAGAGAGAGAGAGAGAGAGACAGAGACAGAGACAGAGACAGAGACAGAGAGAGACAGAGAGAGAGAGAGAGAGAGAACAGGGTGAGTTGAATACAATGGGATCTTATCTAAAAAAATCAAATTAAGGGGTGAGAGAGGAATATATTGGGAGGAGAAAGAGAGAAATGGAATGGGGAAAATCATCTCTCATAAAAGAGGCAAGAAAGAGCCTTTTGAATGGAAGGGAAATGGGGGGAGGTAAGAAGGAAAAAGGGCAGCTTAATCTCATGACATTTGGCTCAAGGAAGGAATAACATGCACACTCAATTTGGTACATAAACCTATCTTACAATATAGGAAAGTAGGGAAGAAGGGGAAAGGGAGGGGGGGCAATGATGGAAGGGAGGGCAAATGGGAGAAGGGAGCAATTAGAAGTAAACACTCCTGGGTAGGGACAAAGTCAAAAGAGAGAATAGAAGAAATGAGGGGCAAGATAGGATGGAGAATATCGTTAGTCTTACACAACATAACTATTAGAAAAGTCATTTGCAAAACTATACATATATAACCTATATTGAATTGCTTGCCTTCCAAGTTGGGATGTGTGGGGAGGGAGGAAGGGAGAGAAGTTGGAACTCAAAGTTTTAGGAACAAATGTTGAGTACTGTTCCCACATACAACTGAGAAATAAGAAATACAGGTAATGGGGAATAGAATCTTGAACTACATGACAAAAGAGAAGATGGGGATAATGAAAGTGAGGAATGTTATAAGGTAGGGCAGATTGTTCAAAAGGGTATTTAGAATGCTTGGTGTTTTGGGGTGGGGAGGTGAGAGATGGGGAGAAAATTTGGAATTCAAATTTTCTGGAAATGAATGTTGAAAACTTTAATTAATTAATTAATTAATAATTTTAAAAAATAGAATGGACCGATGGAAGATAACGACTTTATGAAAAAGCAAGAAATTACAAAAAAAAATATGAAAAAATAGAAGATAGTGTCAAATATTTCATTGGAAAAATTACTGACCAGAAAATATATCCAAAAGAGACAATCTAAAAAATTATGGGACTACCAGAAAGTCATGATAAAAATAAAAGAGCGTAGATATCCCCTTTCATTAAATTATCAAGGAATACTGTCCTAGAATGAAAGGATAAAATAAACACAGAAAGAAGCCACCAGTCACCTACAACATTGTGGTTAAATTCCAGTGTTTCCAGGTGAAGGAGAAAATATTGCAAGCAGCTAGAAAAAACCAATTTGAATATTGTGGAAATACAATCATGATAAAACAAGATCTAGCACCTTCTACATTAAGAGACTGAAGGGCTTGGAATATGACATTCCAGAAGTCAAAGGAATTAGGATTACAACAAAGAATCACGTATCCAGAAAAACTGAGTATAATACTTCAGGGGGGAAAACAGTCATTCAATGAAATAGAGGACTTTCAAACATTATTGATGAAAAGACCAGAGCTAAATAGAAAATTTGACTTTCAAACTCAAGAATCAAGAGAAGCATGAAAAGGTAAACAGGAAAGAGTAATCATAAGGAACTTACTAAAGTTAAACTGCTTACATTCCTACATGGAAAGATAATATTTGTAACTCTTGAGACTTTTCTCAGTATTAGGGTAGTTGGAGGGATTACACACACACACACACACACACACACACACACACACACATTACATATATACATATATATAAAGAGGGCACAGGGTGAGTTGAATAGGAAGTGATGATATCTAAAAAAAGTAAAATTAAGGGGTGAGAGAGGAAAATATTGGGAGGAGAAAGGGAAAAATGGAATGGGGCAAATTATCTCTCATTAAAATAAGGCAAGAAAAAGCTTTTTCAATGGAGTTGGAAAGAGGAGAGGTGAGAGTGAAGAAGTGAAGCTTACTCTCATCACATTTAGGTTAAGAAGGGAATAACATGCACACTCAATTTGGTATGAAAATCTATCTTGCACAACAGGAAAGGAGAGGATAAGTTGGGTGCAGGGGTGATAGAAAGGCAGGCAAATGGGAGGAGGGACTACTTGGAAGTAAATACTTTTAGGGAGGGACAAGATCAAAAGAGAGAATAGGATGAATTGGGGGCAGGATAAGATGAAGGGAAATATAGTTAGTCTTTCACAACGTGACCATTATGGAAGTCCTTTGCATAACTACACATGTACAGGCTATATTTCATTGCTTGCCTTCTCAGTTAAGATAGTTGGGGAGGGAGGAAGGAAGGGAAATTGGAACTCAAAATTTTAAGAATGAATGTTGGGGGAGGAGCCAAGATAGCAGAGTAGAAAGATTAACATATGCTAGCTCCAACCCAGAGCCCATAAAATACCTATAAAGAAGAACTCCCAACAAATTCTGGAGCAGTGGAAGCCACACAACAACAGAGTAGAGCAAATTTCTGTTCCAGAGAGCCCAGAAAAACCAACACCAAAAGTCCATAGTGCACAGAACCTAGAGGAGAGCCCACCCCAGCTTAGCCGCATGGCACTGAGAGGAGCAGATCTGAGCAGGATTCAGTGATGGAATCTCCAGCGGCCGCATAGGTCGCTCCACCCACAGAAACCAAAGGCCAGTGAGAGAATCTGTTTGGCTGGCCAAGAAGTGAGTGGGTTGTCTCCATAACAGAGGGCCCCCTTGGGAGGCAGCAGTGGAAGTAGCAGCAGACAGGAGCTCCCAAAACAGGCAGGAGTTGGATCCATTGTTGAAGGTCTCCACATAAACACCCTGAGGGAACTGAACCCTGTGTGACTGCCCTGCCCCCACCTGAGCACCTGAATTTAATCTCACACTAAATAGCTGGCCTGCCCCTGCCAAAAGCCCTGAGACTGAGGAGCAGCATTTGAATCTCAGAACCCAAGCACTAGTGAGGCAGGGGTGGAGAGGAATCTCAGAAGTCAAGTAACTAGCTGGGAAAATGCCCAGAAAAGGGGAAAAAATAAGACCATAGAAGGTAACTTTCTTGGTGAACAGGTATCTCCCCCCTTCCTTTCTGATGAGGAATAAAAATTCTTACCATCAGGGAAAGACATAGAAATAAAGACTTCTGTATTCCAAACATCCAAAATAAATATTCAATGGGCTCAGGCCATGGAAGAGCTCAGAAAGGATTTTGAAAATCAAGTGAGAGAGGTGGAGGGAAAACTGGGAAGAGAAATGAGAGAGATGCAAGAAAAGCATGAAAAGCAAGTCAATACCTTGCTAAAGGAGACCCAAAATATGTTGAAGAAAATAACACCTTGAAAAATAGGCTCACTTAATTGGCAAAGGAGGTTCAAAAAGCCAATGAGGAGAAGAATGCTTTCAAAAGCAGAATCAGCCAAATGGAAAAAGAGGTTCAAAAGCTCACTGAAGGGAATAGTTCTCTCAAAATTAGAATGGAACAGATGGAGACTAATGACTTTCTGAGAAACCAAGAAATCATAAAAGAAAACCAAAAGAATGAAAAAATGGAAGAGAATGTGAAATATCTCATTGGAAAAACAACTCACCTGGAAAATAGATCCAGGAGAGACAATTTAAAAATTATGGGAATACCTGAAAGCCATGATCAAAAAAAGAGTCTAGACATTATCTTTCATGAAATTACCAAGGAAAACTGCCCTGATATTCGAGAACCAGAGGACAAAGTAAATATTCAAGGAATCCACCAATCACTACCTGAAAAAGATCCAAAAAGAAACTCCTAGGAACATTGTGGCCAAATTCCAGAGTTTCCAGGTCAAGGAGAAAATATTGCAAGCAGCTGGAAAGAAACAATTCCAGTATTGTGGAAATACAATCAGGATAACACAAGATCTAGCAGCTTCTACATTAAGGGATCAAAGGGTGTGGAATAGGATATTCTACAAGTCAGAGGAACTAGGACTAAAACCAAGAATCACCTACCCAGCAAAACTGAGTTTAATACTTCAGCGGAAAAACTGGTCTTTCAATGAAACAGAGGACTTTCAAGCATTCTTGATGAAAAGACCAGAGCTGAAAAGGAAATTTGACTTTCAAACACAAGAATGAAGAGAAGCATGAAAAGGTAAACAGCAAAGAGAATTCATAAGGGACTTATTAAAGTTGAACTGTTTACATTCCTACATGGAAAGACAATATTTGTAAGTCTTGAAACTTTTCAGTATCTGGGTAGTTGGTGGGATTACATGCACACACACATACACATGTGCACGCACACACAGAGACAGAGAGCACAGAGTGAATTGAATAGGATGGGATCGTATTTTACAAAAATGAAGCAGTGAGAGAGAAATGTATTGGGAGGAGAGAGGGAGAAATGGAATGGGACAAATTATCTCTCATAAAAGAGGCAGGTAGGAGAGGTTTTAGTGGAGGGAAAAGAAAGGGAGCTGAGAGAAAAACATGAAGTTTACTCTCATCACATTCAACTAAAGGAAGTAATAAAATGCACACTAATTTTGGTTTGAAAACCAACTTACAATACAGGAAAGTGAGAGAGAAGGGTATAAGAAAGGTAGAAGGGATGATGGAAGAGATGGAAATGGGAGGAGCGACCAATTTGAAATCAACACTCTTGGAGAGGGACAGCATCAAAAGAGAGAATAGAAGCAATGGGGGGCAGGATAGGATGGAGGGAAATATAATTAGTCTTACACAACATGACTATTATCGAAGTCATTTGCAAAACTACACAGATATGGCCTATATTGAATTGCCTGCCTTCCCAAAGGGAATGGGTAGGGAGGGAGGGATGGGGAGATGTTGGAACTCAAAGCTTCAGGAACGATTGCTGAGTATTGTTCTTGCTTCTAGGAAATAAGAAATGCAAGTAATGGGGAATAGAAAGTTATCTGACCCTACAGGACAAAAGAAAAGATGGGGACAAAGGAAGAGAAGGATGATAGAAGAGAGGGCAGATTGGTGATAGGGGAAATTAGAATGTTTGGTGTTGGAGTGGGGGGAGGGGACAAATGGGGAGAAAATTTGGAACCCAAAATTTTGTGAAAATGAATGTATATAAAGTTAAATAAATAATTTTTTTAAAAAAAGAATGAATGTTGAGAATTGGTTTTGCATGGAACTGGGAAATAAAAAATATAGGTAATGGGGTATAGATATCTATCTTGCCCTATAAGAAGAAAGAAGATGGGGATAAGGAAAAGGAGGGGTGTGATAGAAGGGAGGGCAGATTGGGGGAAGAAGTAAGCAGAATGCACAGTGTCTTAAGGTGGGGGGAGGAGAGAGATGGGGAAAAAAATTGCAAATCAAAATCTTGTGGAAATGAATGTTGAAAACTAAAAATAAATTTAAAAAGAAAAAAGAAAAGCAGGGAAGGAAGGGAGAAGAGAAAAGGAGAGAAGGAAAGGAGAAAGGGAGAGAGGAAGGATTGAAGGAAGGAAAAGAAAGGAAAAAAAATCAAGAAAGAAATTGGAAAAGAAAACTCAGGAACAGCAAGTCTAGCTCAATAATCAAATAAGGCCCACGTAAATAATTTTGTGAGACCCAAAGGAGATAAAAGAAGTGAAGAGGGAAGGAAGAGAAGCTGACAGGGGAAGGTACATTCATCATTTTTTTTTAAAGTGAAAACAAAGTATCTTTTTTTTTAATCTTTACAAATAGAAAGTTACACAAGGGATTCTAACTAAACATATCAAGAGAATGATGCCACAAAAACTTTAAAAACATCACAGATCTAACAGTAATGTCCTTGTGGGGAAAAATAGTAATTCCATTATCTGGATGGCTTGTTTGTGTAGATATTGCTGTAGGTTGTATATATCTACGTCTTTATTTTAAAGCTCTCTTGGGAAGTTAGTTTTCCAGGAGAGTTAAAAGCAAAATAGAAAGTAACTTTAAGATTACATATTAGCAGAAGACCTGCTATCAGTTTTCAGTTCAGTTATCATAGAAAAGAAATCTATTTCCACCCTTTTTCTTAGATGAAGATTTCGATGAGTAGTCTCACAACAGCAGTGATTCTCCAGAGGCACAAACTCTGCAATCCAAAGTCAGCCTTTATCAGCTGTTAGAGATGTATCAGAGGAACCCTGAATACATGGCACTACTAACTGACTCAGATTCAATAGCATTTAGATGGTGGAGTAGAAAGACTCACGTATGCTAGCTCCGAACCCACAGCCCATAAATTTCCTGTAAGAAGAACTTCCCACAAATTCTGGATCACTGCAAGACACACAGAAACAGAGTGGAAGAGATTTCCGTTCCAGAGAGCCCTGGAGAGCGGTCCCCAGGGGTTCATCACGCTGCAGAAAGTGGAGCCCACCCCAGCGCTGCCCTGGCCATGGCCCCAGAGGAGCAGATCCGAGCAGGCTTCAGGGACGGAACCTCTGGCGGCCTGGAAGGTCCCTCCGCACACAGGCGCTACAGGTCAGTGAGAGAGACTTCTGAGCTGGCCAAGAGGGGAGCGGGGTGTCTCCATGACTTGGGCCCCCTTGGGAGGTAGAGGCAGAGGCAGTGGCTGAGACAGCAGTGGTGACTGGGACTCCCAGAGCAGCAGGCAGAAGTTTAGGTCTCTGCATAAACCCCCTGAGGGAGCTGAGCCTGGGAGACAGCCTTGCCCCCAACCCGCCCCATCACTGAAGGTCTCTGCATAAAGCCCCTGAGGGAACTGAGCCTGGGAGGCGGCCGTGTCCCCAACCAGCCGCATTACTGAAGTTCTCTGCATAAAGCCCCTGAGGGAGCTGAGCCTGGGAGGCGGCCCTGCCCCCACCCAAGCATCAGAACTTAAGCTCACATTGAATAGCAGCCGCTCCCACCACGGAAAGCCCTGAGACTGGGAAGCAGCATTTGAATCTCAGAGCCCAAGCACTAGCTGGGAAGATCTAGGCAGGATTGGAGAGGAATCTCAGTAGTCAGGTAACTGCCTGGGAAAATGCCCAGAAAAAGGAAGCAGAATAAGGCCACAGAGAGCTACTTTATTGGGGAAGAGATGGTCCTTCCCCCCTTCATTTCTGATGACGAAGTACAATGCCTGCCATCGGAGAAAGACGTGGAGGTCGGGGCCTCCCTATCCCAGACATCTGAGGTGGATGTCCAGTGGGCTCAGGCCATGGAAGAGCTCAAAAAGGATTTTGAAAATCAAGTTGGAAAGGTGGAGGAAAAACTGGGAAGAGAAATGAGAGAGATGCAAGAAAAGCATGAAAACCAGTTCAATATCTTGCTAAAGGACACCCAAAATATGCTGAAGAAAATAACACCTTGAAAAATAGGCTCACTTAATTGGCAAAGGAGGTTCAAAAAGCCAATGAGGAGAAGAATGCTTTCAAAAGCAGAATCAGCCAAATGGAAAAAGAGGTTCAAAAGCTCACTGAAGAGAATAGTTATCTCAAGATTAGAATGGAAGAGATGGAGTCTAATGACTTTCTGAGAAACCAAGAAATCATAAAAGAAAACCAAAAGAATGAAAAAATGGAAGAGAATGTGAAATATCTCATTGGAAAAACAACTCACCTGGAAAATAGATCCAGGAGAGACAATTTAAAAATTATGGGACTACCTGAAAGCCATGATCAAAAAAAGAGTCTAGACATCATCTTTCATGAAATTACCAAGGAAAACTGCCCTGATATTCTAGAACCAGAGGACAAAGTAAATATTCAAGGAATCTACCAATCACTACCTGAAAGAGATCCAAAAACAGAAACTCCTAGGAGCATTGTGGCCAAATTCTAGAGTTCCCAGGTCAAGGAGAAAATATTGCAAGCAGCTAGAAAGAAACAATTCCAGTATTGTGGAAATACAATCAGGATAACACATCTAGCAGCTTTTACATTAAGGGATCGAAGGGTATGGAATAGGATATTCCAGAAGTCAAAGGAACTAGGACTCAAACCAACAATCACCTACTCAGCAAAACTGAGTATAATACTTCAGGGGAAAAACTGGTCTTTCAATGAAACAGAGGACTTTCAAGCATTCTTAATGAAAAGACCAGAGCTGAAAAGAAAATTTGACTTTGAAACACAAGAATGAGAAGAAGCATGAAATAGTAAACAGCAAAGGGAAGTCATAAGGGACTTACCAAAGGTGAACTGTTTACATTCCTACATGGAAAGACAACATTTGTAACTCTTAAAACATTTCAGTATCTGGGTAGTTGGTGGGACTACACACAGATGTACACACACGCATGCACATACACACACATGTACATGCGTGCATGCACACACACATACACACAAGCATGCACACACAGAGACAGATCACAGAGTGAATTGAATAGGATGGGACCATATCTTAAAAGAAATTAAGGTAAATGGTGAGAGAGAAATGTAGTGGGAGGAGAGAGGGTGAAATGGAATGGGGTTAATTATATCTCATTCAAGAGGCAAACAGGAAACTTTTTAGTGGAGGGAAAAAGAGGAGAGCTGAGAAAAAAACAAGAAGTTTACCCTCATCACATTCGACTAAAGGAAGGAGTAAAATGCACACTCATTTTGGTATGAAAACCTATCTTACAGTACAGAAAAGTGGGGAAGAAGGAGATAAACAAGGAGGGAGGGATGATAGAAGGGAGGGCAATGGAAGAAGGGAGCAATTTGAGATCAACACTCTTGGAGAGGGACAGGATCAAAAGACAGAATAGAAAAAATGGGGGGCAAAATAGGATGGAGGGAAATACAGTTAGTCTTATACAACACGACTGTTATCGAAGTCATTTGCAAAACTACACAGATATGGCCTATATTGAATTGCCTGCCTTCCCAAAGGGAATGGGTGGGGAGGGAGAGATTGGGAGAATTTGGAACTCAAAGTTTTAGGAACAACTGTTGAGTATTGTTGTTGCTACTAGGAAATAAGAAATACAGTTAATGGGGAATAGAAAGTCATCTGGCCCTACAGGACACAAGAGAAGATGGGGATAAGAGAAGGGAGGGATGATAGAAGAGAGGGAAGATTGGTGATAGGGAAAATTAGAATGCTTGGTATATTGTGATGGGGGGAGGGGAAAAATGGGGAGAAAATTTGGAACCCAAAATTTTGTGGAAATGAATGTAAAAAGTTAAATAAATAAATAAATTTTTAAAAAAATGACAAAAAAAAGATTCAATAGCATAATGAAAAGAACAAGGTAAAGGAATGATGATGATCATGATGATGATCATGATGATGATGATGATGATCATGATGATGATGATGATCATGATGATCATGATGATATTCATAGAGAGCTTTCAGGTTTGCAAAGTTCTTTACAAATCTCTTATCCTATTCTTATAACAACTGTCAGAAGTAAATGCTATCATTATCCTCATTTTACAAATAAGAAAACTGAGGCAGACAGTGGTTAAGGAACTTTCTAAGGGCCGTACAGATAGTAAGTGTTTGAGTACAAACATGAATTCAGTTCTTCCATACTTCAAGTATGAAACTCAATCCCTAATAAAACATTAGCTGGAGGCAGAGTCAAGATGACAGAGTAGAAAGATGCACATATATTAGCTTTTTCCCCACAGTCCATACCTGTAAAGAAAGTCTCTCAACAAATTCTAGAGCAGCAAAAGCCATAGAACAATGGAGTAGAAGAGATTTCCCACCCAGGGTGATCTGAAAAGTCAGCGGGAAATTTCTGTCACACGGGACACAGAGTGGAGCCTAGCCCAGCCTTGGTCATGCACAGCTCTGGGAGGAGGACCAGAGTAGGTCTCTGGGGCAGAATTCCCAGTAGCAGTAGCAGTGGTTCACAGATCCCTCAACCCACAGGTGCCAAAGGTCAGTCACAGGGTTTTTTTTCAGCTGAATGAGAAGGAAGAGGGGCCTTTCCATAGTTCCAACCTCAGGTGGCAGCCTCAGAGGTCACATCAGGTAGGTGGCAACAGCTTCCACAGGAGCCCCTACAGCAGCCTACATCCATTGTTGGATCGTAAAACCCCTGGGGGCACTGAGAAGCCCTGTGTAGAGGCCCTAACCCTACCTAATACTCCTGGGGAACTTGAGCAGCTGATCTTTATCTCACACTGAATGGCTGCCCTGCCCCTGCAGCTTATCTGAATCTCAGGCTCCAGTGCTGGCTTGGCAGAACTGGAGGTCAGGTGGTTATGAAGAGGATACTGTACTACTCAGATTCTGAGGACAAAAATTTCTGCTTGATCCCAGACCGGTTTTCCTTCTTGATGAAAAAACCATAGCTGAAAGGAAAATTTGACTTTCAAACACAAGAATCCAGAGAAGTATGAAAAGGTAAACAGGAAAGAGAAATCATAAGGGACTTTCTAAAGTTGAACTGTTTACATTCCTACATGGAAAGACAATATTTGTAACTCTTGAAACTTTTTCCAGTATCTGGGTAGTTGGTGGGATTACACACACATACATACATACACACACACACACACACACACACACACACACATACACATGTACAGAGAGAGAGAGAGAGAGAGAGCACATGGTGAGGTGAATAGGATGGGATCATATCTAAAAAAATTAAAGGGTGATAGAGGAATATATTTGGAGGAGAAAGGGAGAAATGGAATGGGGCATATTATCTCTCATCAAAGAGGCAAGTAAAAGACTTTTCAGTGGAGGGAAAAAGGTGCGAAGTGAGAGAGAAAACATGAAGCTTACTCTCATAACATTCAACTAATGGAAGGAATAAAATGCACACTCATTTTGGTATGAAAACCTATCTTATAATACAGGAAAGTGGGGGAGAAGGGGATAAGCAGGTGAGGGGGGGTGATGGAAGGGAGGGCAATGGGAGGAGGGAGCAATAAGAAGTCAACACTCTTGGGGACTTTGACTCTAGGGTCAAAAGAGAGAGCAGAAGAAATGGGGGGCAGTATAGGATGGAGGGAAATATAGTTAGTCTTATACAACACAACTATTATGGAAGTCATTTGCAAAACTACACAGATATGGCCTATCTTGAATTACTTGCCTTCCCAAAGGGGATGGGTGGGGAGGGAGGGAGGAAGAGAAGTTGGAACTCAAAGTTTTAGGAACAACTGTTTAGTATTGCTCTTGCATACAACTAGGAAATAAGAAATACAGGTAATGGGGTATAAATTTGTCTTGCTCTACAGGCCAAAAGAGAAAATGGGGATAAGAGAAGGGAAGAATGTTAGAAGAGAGGGCAGATTGGTGATAGGGGTAATTAGAATGCTCAGCATTTTGGGGTGGGGGTAGGTGAGAAATGGGGAGAAAATTTGGAACTCAAAATTTTGTGGAAATGAATGTTTAAAACTTAAAAAGAAAAAAAAATAAAACATTAGCTCTCTCATTTTAAGAGGAAAGAAGTTAATAAAAAGAGTGTACAGGGAAGAGCCATGTTCCTTTAGAGGTGCTTTCTAAATTGCTTAAAATTTTGTTGAAGTTCTTCTCCTAAATACTTAGACTATGAAATTATTCTACTTTTAATATGCCTTCTCCTCAGAACAAATGAAGGTAAAGATATAAAAATGTACATATCCTCTCAGGACTTAAATCTCTTCTTTGTAGATGATCTTTGCATATCTGACAGCAGTTGGTTATCGAACACCCTAGCAAAACATCACACTTTCATATCTAAAATATTACAACTCTGTCAGCCTATAGGGACAAATAAATTTATGAAATTTTCCTCCCGTGAAAAACTCATTGAAATTGCCACTGCAACTCTATTTAAACCTGGGATAGTTTACCTTTCCTCCATGAAATGTGACTTTAAACTTAAATAAATGATTCTTTGAATAAACATTCAAACTTCAACATTCAAAGTTGTCCTTCAAAGTAGTCATATGTGCAGTATTCATACTTACACCAGAGATGTTAATAATGTTTTCAAAGTATTTACAATCATCTTTACAAATAGCCTACTAAGCTTATTGAATGTTCTTTTGAATTTATACTTAAAGATGGTTCTTACCACAGATATCCACGATGTTAGAATTTCATAATGTTTGGCAAAGATGACATGAAAATCCCAGTCCTATGCTAGAAAACAAGCCTAGATTTCTTATTATCATAGGAAAAGAAAGCGATTTCCAGATGTTCCCTGAAATTTCCTGTTTCTGTGATTATATTCCTGTGGTACAAATTTATATTTCTTACTATTCATTACTAGCCATGTGATTATGAACAAGTCACTTACCTCTCAGGGTCTCTATTTTCTCATTTGTATTTAAATTGGGGTTCAAGCCAAAACTGTCGCATCTTACTGAAGACTATTCTAGTTGGTGAGAATATGCCAATGGGCTCATGTGATGCATGAAGTTGGTATGAGAGCTGTGAAGAGGAAGACTTTCCTCATCCCTTCTTTAAGAAAGACACCAATGGTGCTACATTTTGTTTGGATTGAACTCTGACAAGTAGAAAGAGAGAGATTCTTGCATCTTCCTTTTACACATGGGGAAACTGAGGGCCAAAGAGTCTAAATGACTTTTTCAGGGTTACATAGCTAGTAAATGTCTAAAAGCAGGACTTGAAATCACATCTTCCTCACTTTATGTCTAGTGCCCTATCCACTATGCAATGCTTCCTCTCAGTGTAATTTTAGCTCATCACACTTTGGGGTTGATTAAAAAATCCTAGTACTGCTACTTAGCTTACCTTAGTCAGGAAGCTTTGGTCCTCAATTTTCTCCTTTGTAAAATGGACTAAATGACTGTTCAGTTCCATTGTAGTTATAAATTTCCTGATCCAGTGGTTTCCTCCCTCAGAGACTCCTGTAACATCATATTTCCTTCCTCCCCTTTCTCCCTCTTTTTGGGGAAGGAAGGAAGGAAGGAAGCAAGGAAGGAAGGAAGGAAGGAAGGAAGGAAGGAAGGAAGGAAGGAAGGAAGGAAGGAAGGAAGGAAGGAAGGAAGGAAGGAAGGAAGGAAGGAAGGAAGGAAGGAAGGAAGGAAGGAAGGAAGGAAGGAGGGAGGGAGGGAAGGAGGGGGATCTCAATACCAACTTTATTGTTCTCCAAGTTCCTTACCAACAATGAATTCTACTGTATTAATTCTGTCACCACAATTTCATCTTCAAGGGGTTGCACCTGAGTTTTCATAACTATTCAATCAGCAGAGACCAGTGGGTGGGAAATTTAATGTCATTTCATGTTGTATTTGAGAAGATTATTTTCTTCCTCATAGAGTAAATCAACAGTCTACAAGGTTTTCTAGCTCTAACTTTCTATTCAAGTAATAAACCTGCTGTATGTGTATTAAATATATATATTAAATATATATTTTACATACATTATATATATATTTGTGTGTATGTGTGTATATAATATATATATACATATATATATATATATAGGTAGATAGATAGATATATATTCAGTACAGCATAGAGGACATTTTTTTTCTTTCACCCCATTCCTCCAAACCATGTAACTACAATATCCTTACTGCAACAATTTCATAGCTGGACTTGCCATGTATAAAATTATCTCTATGGAAATTCTACTAAGAATATGCTACCATTTCAATGAAGAATACTTCTGAATACTTCATTTACACTACAGCAACTATCTAGATGAGTAGATAAAATATGAGGGACTAAAATGTTTACTATTCACTGAAGCACTAATAACAGTCATTCATATTTCTATTGTACTTCATAGTTTATACAGGTAATCTCTTATTAGCAGTCTTGAGAATTGTGTTACATTGTTAACCCCATTTTACAGAAGGGGAAACATCTATTAAGTGACAAAACTGGGATTTAAACCCAAATCTTCTCTTTAATTGATTTGTCAGTCAATAAATATTTATTAAATGCCTACTGTAGGTGAGACACTTCTTTACGCACCAATTGTGCAATCATAAAAATTAAATAGTTCCTGCCTTCAAGGAATTTACATTCTACCATGGAAAAAACAAGTACACATTAAGAAAATATATACAAAACAAGTACCAAAAAATAATAAATAGGAGGGCTAGTGACTGGTAGGAATTGGGAAAAGTCTCGTGTTATAATTAATTCATTATCAAGCAAAAGGTTAAAAAAATAATTCATTATCCAGCAAAAAGTACTTGTGATTTCATCTGTTTGGGGATTTCTGTGTGTGAAACTTCCTTTCACTAGTTCAGATCGGAATTCTCTGCAAATAAAAGTCAAGTTTGGAAGTTTTATAAGAATTTACATATTTTCCCTGTGTCATATCACTGGTGTATATCAGAAGCTTGATTTGAATCCAGATCTTTTCTTACCATTAGACTGGTGCTTTCTCCACTGTGATACATTTTAAAATTTGCAAAACATTCTACATATATTTTCATATTTGAGATTCACAAAATATTTGTGAGATCAGACCTATCTCACTTTACTAAGATAACACTACCTCATTTTATTGATGAAGAACTGAGACTCAGGAAATAGAGTAACTTGCACATTATTATCCAGCTAATATATGTCATGAGTAGGATTGGAGCCTCAGAGTTCATGACTCCAAATTTTTACTTCTATATAATAGTTATGGCTCTAAGAATTGCCTCTCCAGAGTTACTGCAATTTTCTCTTTCCATTACACTGTGTTGTTTGATGGCACACAGTGAAATTGAGCTAAGAACTTGCTATCAAATCAGCCACTCTGAAGTACCTTCATAAAGATCTATGTTACAAGATACCTTTGTACAATGAAGATCTTGGATTCATAACCTTACCTATCTAAACTGTGCTATGCCAGGATCTACATACTTGACTGGCTCATATTGTCGCATAGACATTATAACTGCCGCATCTTCCTTTCATTTCTTTTTCTTTTTTTTGTCATATCCAGGACTTACCTCTTTTTTTCATTTTTTAAAATTTTATTTATTTATTTTTAGTTTACAAGATTCAGTTTCACACGCTTTTGAGTTTTAAATTTTCTCTCCCTTCCCCAAGATGGTGTGCAATCTGATATACTTCCTTTCATTTCTGATCTAAGCTCTACTTCTTGAATTTGTAAGTCCACAACTGTGTTTTTATCAGTGATGGCATGAATGATCAAGTGTGAATCAATTGAAATGGAGAGAATCATTTATAA
Source organism: Bettongia penicillata ogilbyi (assembly GCA_023548195.1). Lineage (NCBI taxonomy): Eukaryota > Metazoa > Chordata > Mammalia > Diprotodontia > Potoroidae > Bettongia > Bettongia penicillata. The sequence continues at coordinate 150,506 of JAJHZJ010000395.1, read as the reverse complement.
ATTAGAACGTGAATTTAGTCACTTAACAACAGGAGCTATAACTACGCCAAAGAAAAAATGTCACAGGTATCTACACTGGTCGCTCCATTCCTGGTGCATAGATATACTTAAGAGATAAAAATCTCAGATTAAAGATAAACACAGAATCAGCACAAATGTACTTAAGGCCAAAAGATTTAGAATTGAAAGCAACTTTTGAGATAATCTACAAATGTTCATATTTACCAGATAAGGAAACTGAGATGGAGAAAGGTAAATGAGCTCCATAATTTCACATGTAGAAAAATAGAACTGACTTTTGACCTTCTGATTCCAATCTAGTTTTCTCTCTCTCTCTACTTTGTTGGATATTCTCATCTGTGAGGCTTCAATGAACCCCACTGGATTTTATCCTATGTCACAGAGACAATGGCAAATTCACAACACCATGGTAGGTATCTACTTTATTTATAAAATCTGAAAAAGTGAAGGCTCACTAACTTCTACTTTTATTCTAGATCTTCTTTCCACTGTAAACTTCAACAGAAAATGTTTCTATTTCATTTCCAAGGCAGAGCAAGGACTTTTTTCTTTGCTTTATGCCTCTATTGTAACACGTCTTTCTCTTAGAAAGCCTTAGACATCCCAACACGTGAGTCAAGTGTACATCAGTGTCTCAGTTGGTCTGCATCCATCTGGTCAGCAGATAGGAGAAGAAAAAGCATCAGTCATGAAACTAGGCTCTTGTATTTGGACTTTACATCACTGGAAACCTACACAATGGAGATTGTACTTTCCACAACTAGAGGGCTGACACTAATCTTCAAACACTGACATAATCAATCCATAGTCTTTCAGCATCTTCATCTAGAAGAAGAGATAATTCTGTCTTAAAAATTTGTACTCATATAAAAAAACAATAGTAAGGTGCAGTGGGTACATTGGCTATTCTGATTGTTAAATGTTGAGAGGAAATAGTTTTAAATGCCTGATAAAAAGTATAAGTGAAGATTTTCTATAGATTCTCTAAATGTCTTCTGTGTGCATTTATCGATTTAATTAAATTCAATTAATGTTTGTTATATACCTTCTGTGTGCACAGCACTTTGCTTGATGCTCAAAGAAATAGAAAGTTGAGGCAGAGGCAATAGAATTTTGAAAAATGATGGACATTAGGTGATCTATGCATAAGGAAACTAAATTTGATATTAGTATTAAAAGTCAGAATCAGAGGAGAAAGAGAATGATAGTCTGGGTAAGTGGTAATGAGGTAGTAATAGGGTAGTGGCATCAGAGAAAGAGAAGGGAAAAGTTATTGCTGGAGGAAAATTATCTAAAATTCTATAGGGGAAGTCATCCCATAAAGGATAGGATGGTCTCAGTGAAGAAATTCTGAAGATACAGAAAGAAAGATTTCTGAGGGGGAGAAAAAATGCCATTCGTACAGATACCAGAAGCCCAGAAATTACATTGACCAACCTAAATTTTAATAAGATACATATAGAAGATGGAAGCAAGGGCAGGTAATAAAGAATGAATCCTAAAGCATTCCATGGATGTGTCAGAAGTCTCAGGAGCACTACACTTCAGAATGAAGGCTGTCTGAAATGCTAAGGACCAAAAAACTGATTCCTAAGCTATGTTGAGTCAAAGGGAAGGAATATAAAGGCATAAGACTTCTACTTGGCACAAGGATAATTTTTTAAAGAGAAAAAAAAACCCTTATTATACTGCTTTAGTTTCTCCTGATTTCTTTAAAGAAATTGAAATTGGAAAGGATAGAGGAAAAAAACGACTAAAAGAAGTTGATATAAGACATAGTAATAGAACACCTATTCAAATCACCAGACCCAGGTGAACTACATCCCCAGGTAGTGAAAGATCTAGCAGATAAAATTGCTTAGTCACTATGAGTAGTCTTTGAAAGACTATGGATAATCAGAAAGATTCTAAAGGACTAGAGAAATATATACATTATATTGATTTCCAAAGAATAGAAAGTAGTAGATTTGGTGGGCTGCTGAATTTTCCTTTGATTTCTGATAAAATTCTAGAAGTTACCAAAGTAATAGACCTTTGATATTAACTGCAATCTCAATACGAGTCACCAGTGTGGCATACAGCCATAGGGGATAATAGAGAATCAATTTAAGAAAAAGGATACTTAGCCTAGAAGGTAACAGAAGATGAACCAGTGAAGTGGACAGAGAAGAACAGAGATATAAAAAGAGAATTAGGAAAGCATGATGGCTTAGAACCCAAAAGAGGTAAGAGTATCTGTAAAGGGTTCAACTGTCTTAAGTGATACATGAGGTCATTTCTGATCTCTTTAGATCTTAGTACTCATGAGTTACTCTCCCCTGCTTCTCCCCCCGTGTAAGTATATGCATGTGTGTGTACATATGTATATATAACATATATTATATCTTATATTATATACCCTATTTCCAGTAGAATGTAAACTACTTAAGGGCAAATAATCTACTTTTGTCATTGTCCAATGATTTGGACATGGTAGGTGCTCAATAAATGTTTAATTGAATTGAAAGTGTATTCTTACTGGGGCATAAAAAGGTCATAGGCATGCTTTGAGTTAGTAGTTTTCATAGAGTAGATTTGTGGAAGAGAAAGAAATGACAGGTGCTGAATAACTGAGTATTCATTGTATATATTTCCATTTCTAAATATATGGAAAGAAGGGGGGAAAGCATTTATTAAGTACCTACTATGTACTGGGAACCATGATGCTTAAGCACTTTACAAATAAAATCTCATTTGATCCTCACAATAATCTTAAGAAGAGCTATTATTGTTCTTATTTTACAGAAATAAAGTGATTTTACCCAGGAACACATAACTTGTAAGTATCAGAGAATAAATCTAAACTCAGATCCTACTGCAGGCCCATTTCTCTATCCCAAACTGCTTAGCTACCTATAGATGCTGCTTTGCTATACCATATAGTAAAAAAAAATGGTGACTATAGAACCAGTGGTCCATTGTGGGTTCAGTTTCTATCTTAATATCTCTTACTTGTAGGAAATGGGCCAAATCACTTAATATCCCTGAGAGCCTCAATATTCTCATTTATAAGGGAGGAGGGATAAGCATTTACATAGCATCTACCATGTGCTGGCAATATTAAATGCTTTAAAAATATTAACTCATTTGATTTCACTTTATAGAACAAGTGGGGTTAGACTAAATGGACTCTATAATATCTTCAGCTCTAAATTTATAATCCTATGATATAAGTATATCATAACATCATTATTAATACTCATTCTCAGTCATAATCAGGATTAATTTGGGGTTTCACAAAGAGACCAAATTGAGAGGGAAGTGTTACAATGTTAGAGAATGAGGTTTTCCCAAGTTAATTGGACAAAAATTAAGATACAGAGCTAAGAAAAAAGGGTTAATGAGTGTGTTTCCATCAAAATGACTCTACCATTACTTATGTTTTTAAGATATGACTAATGAAAGATAGAAGTGGTGCAAGGTGGCACAGTATGTGCACAATTCCTTTAATTTGGAAGAAATAGTGGTTGTTCTGGATAACATCTATCCAACTCCATAACTAATACCTTCCTTTTTCTTTCCAAACCAAAGAATCCTGATATTTTAGTCTAATTTCATTTGACAGTCTCTCTATATCCTTGTTGTTTTAGTTGTCCTTCTTTGAAACTTCCACTGCTTAGATATGCTTTCATCATCATTATCGACATCAGTGGAGACCTACCATTGTTTTCTATAAATTTGCAATACCTTCCCCAAGCAAGCCTGACTTTTTGTGTACTGATTTTTTTAACTACAATAAAATGACTCAGAAGTATTACTTTTATCCCTAAACTAAATCTTCACTTGGATTATCTCATTGCGTTTTTGTTTGCCAGTAGCATTTTTCTGGTCAGTGAGAATTGTCTGTGAGCCAAGGTCCATCTATTGTCTTGGCAGGCCACACATCCAACCCATCTGTGCCTGATGCTACAGACAGCTTGAATAACATCTGTTATACACATCCATTAATGAGAGGCTATATCTACTTATCCATCAGAATCAGTAAAGCATTGAAATAATTTTAATATGCTGGTTAACCATCTCCAATGTTCACCACCATAAAGTTAAGAGGTACAATTTTTTCCCTTGGTTAATTTCATACAGAGTGACCTAAATGGGTAAATTTTTTATAATTATGCACTCTTGACCCACACCAAGAATCCAGTAAGTATTCATATTCAAATTTATTTGAGATAATTAGATAGGTGTATTGTTGATTTTTGAATTCTTTGGTGCCTGCCTCAATAGTTCTCCTAGAAAAAGCTTTCCCTCCTAAATGTAGATCATCTGTTCTTCTTTGAGGTAACTGGATATATGAAGATATAAAAAGGAATGTGATTACCTTTCCCAGCAATTCCCAGGAGAAAGAATCAATCTTTATTATATCTTATGGGCATTTATTTTATCTTCAGCTAGAATTTGCACTGCTTATCCGGCACATGTTTCATTAAACTTTCCACTTCATCATTACTTTCAAGCTGGTTTCTTTGTCACCCTTAGAAGAGAAAACTGTTTAAGAAAACTTTATTTTAACATGTAGTGTGATTAACTTACAAATAATTCTCCATCTGTGGCAGCATTTTCATTGATGGATGTGATAATATTGCAGCAGGCAGCACCTCACATTTATCCACAGATGAAATGGCAAACTAAACACCAGTCCAGCATCTGAGACCAGGGCAAATTGAAGGAGGAGTTCATGCATATATTTATAACCTCCTGATGAAAGATTTTTTTTTAGTAAGTACATGCTTCCCATATCAGAGAATCTCCATTACGATTTCATGACTAATTGTGAATAGTGATTTTTAAGTAACATAAATGCAGGTTTTTATTTGTGCCTTGTTAAAGAAATATGTTGTTTTCTTGTATGTGGATATACAAAAGATAGTAGGATTCAAAGAGGGTACAGTAGAATAATTAAAACTAGGATGGAGAGGAATAAATCAGAATGTAACATAAACTGACATTCTAAGCAACCTATTGGCAAGTTGGGATTTCATAGGAATAAATCCTATTTATGGGGCATGAACAGAGGCCAAAAGACAGTCAGAGTTGGGGGATATTGAAGCACCAACGAATTAAATAACCAGAGATCAAAGAAGTTGAAAATGTCTTTAGTACCGTTGGAGCTATGTGTGGTATTAGACAATAAGGAGTTACATATCCTGGCTTCTAGTACAAGCTTTGCTCACATTTAAAATGAACTATTGAAGTGAGCTCCTAGAAATGAGACTTGAAATTCTATTTCAGTAAAAAGTTAATCATTACATAGAGGGCAAAAATTACCTTTGACATCTTATATAACAGCATACTGCCCTGGCTCCTAGCAAATCCTTAATAAATGTTTTATCTATACATCTAAAATAAGTTGTTCATTCAAAACAAGCATTCTTAACCTAGATTCCATTGCCTTAAAAATTATATCTAGGTTTCAATATGATTGATTTTCTTTATAATCCTATGCTTTATAGTGTGTGTTTAAAAGCAATATTTTGGGGAGAGTTCTATAGGCTTAACCAGTAGGCAAAATGAGTCTATGACTCAGAAAAGGTTAAAAATATCTGGCTTAAAATTAAAATTTATTGGAATATAAAGACATATAGATTAACTTGAAAATAATACATCATCCCTCAGTTTCAAAGATGAGAAATATCAAGGAAAATCTAATAATAAGTCATCTTTCTGTAGAACTTTAATGTATGTAAAGCATTTATATATGCAAATGTGCAAATATGAATACAAGATATTTATGTGTGTGCATGCAGGCATGTATATGTATATACAGAACCATAGATAGGGGACTAGAATTGATCTCAGAGACCATCAATAGGACCCCCTCATTTCATAAAGCAGTAAACCAAGGCCAAGAAAGTCACACAACTGATAGGTATTAGAGGCATGATTCAAAGAGACTTTCCAGGCTCCAAAGGTGTTTCAAAATACACTGCACTATGTTGCCTATATTACTGTACTTGATTGATTTGATTGACAGTGAGCCAGATGCTGTTCACTCCACTTATTTATCCTAGGACTATTAGTCACTCAAATATTTACTTTGTTAATTTGGGGCAGCTACATGGTGCAATACCTAGAGCACTGTCCCTGGAGTCAAGAGGCCTGAGTTCAAATTTGGCCTCAGACACTAGCTGGGAGACCTCAGGCAAGTCCTTTAATCCTGTTTGCCTCAGTTTCACATCTGTAAAATAAACTGGAGAAGGAAATGACAAACCATTACAACATCTTTGCCAAGAAAACCCCAAATGAGGTCACAAAGAGTCAGACACGACTAATAAAATGATTGGTCGGCTGGTTGTTATTTTTCCTCTTTGGACCTGTGATTTTGTGTGAAAATTCCATTTACCAACACAGAATGGCAATAACTGTCTTAAAGGTGTGCCTAGAAGCACTAAAAGATTAAGTGATTTGTCTGGGCCATGATTACACAGCTAGATGTATCAAAGCAAAGATATGAACTCATGTAGTCTATGTTCAAAGGTTCTATCCAGAGAAAATCATCTTGCCTCTTGGGCCCCGTTTGACAGACGATAAAACTGAAGCTCAGAGACGATGAGTCAAGACAAGTCAACAAATATCTACAAATGCTTGTTATTTGCAAGATGGGTCTACTTCTGCAATAGAAATATAACGAAAGGCAAATACAACTTCTATACTGAAGGAACTTACATTCTAATGGGGTGAGAACATGCAAGTCACTGTGTGTATACATACATATGTGTGTGTGTGTGTGTCTGTGAGATACATAATCTCAGAGGGAAGATAGAAGCAGTGGGTAACCCATCTAGTAAGTTGTGGGATTTAAATTCAAGTCTTCCTGATTCTAAATATACTAGACAACACCAATTCTTAATTAATTTGAGGATTTATGTAGGGGAAAAAAATCAACTGTGCCTAAAAGAACAGGCCAGTACTATTCAGTAATCTTAATTTCAAATGATTTTAAAGGTAAAAAATTATTGTGCTAATATTTTGCTGCTACTAAAACAATATATCTTGTTGCTCTCCTGAAACCAAAAATTTGCCTAAATGCCAAACTGCAAATGTTTTAGAGAGACAGAATTTTTACATTCTGAGAACCTCCATAAAAATAGTGACATTGTAGACAGGAAATGAGAAAGAGATGACTGTATTGGGTTTCCTAGGAAAATCCAGCAGCACAAGCTTTATTACCCATGGCTAACAAAGCAAACCATATGCCCTGCCTCCACTGCCATGCAATTGAAGTTTTTCAAATCCACCTACTCTTTTCCTCCCCTCACCCTCCACTGGAAAAATGCATCATTCTGCTTTTTTTTGTGGCCAACTACAAGGTCATAAAACTATAATGCAACCATATTATGAGACTGAAAACTGATTTCATGGCCTTTCTAGGACTATTATGTCAAACTATTCAGGCATAATGGTGGAATTTAAAACATTAAGGGGTTTACTATGACAATTCAGTTCTTTCACTGCCTGCTCAATCTCATTTTAGGTAAGGATCACTTCTCTTTTGAAACTATTTACCCTTCACAATTCTTCTGACTTCCATAGAATTGGCTACAGTGTTACTTCTTTTTTTAAAAAAAAATGTATTAATATAATTTATATATTTTCCATTTTCAATATTCACTTCCACAAGATTTTGAATTCTAAATTTTATCCCCATCTCTCCCCTTACCCACCTTAGGAGAGCATGCCCCTCAACTATCCCTTTGCCCAATATGTTCTCTATATAACTTCTATATAGTTCTTCTATATACTCCCCCTTAAAGTATCCCCCTCCCCTCTGTTTTCCTTTAGGGCAACATATATTTCTATAACCCATTGCCTTCCCAGTTGCATGCAAAAACAATTTTTGACATTCATTTTTAGAGCTTCAGTTTCACATTCTCTCCCTTCCTTGCTCCCCACCCACCATCACTGAGAAAGCAAGCAATTTCATATATCATACATGTGTAGCCATGCAAAACACTTCCATAACAGTCATGTTGAGAACAACTAACCACATTTCTCTCTATCTTGTTCTACCTGTCCCCACATAATAATGTTTGCTTCTCATTACCCCTTCCTCCAATTTGCTCTCTCTTCTACTACCCTCCCTCTCCTATCTCCTTCTCTCCTGCCTTCCTGCAGGGTAAAATAGATTTCTATACCCAATTTAATGTGTGTTATTCCCTCTTTCAGTCAAATTCAATGAGAGTAAGGCTCACTGATTCCCTCTCATCTCCCCCCTCTTCCTCTCCACTGTAAAAGCTCTTTCTTGTCTCTTTTATGTCAGAGAATTCACTACATTCTACCCCTCCCTTTCTCTTTCTCCAGGTAGATTCCTATCAACACTTAATTTTATATTTTAATCATCTTCCCTTAATATTCAGCTCACCCTGTGTATCAGCAAGTATCCTGACACACATCCAGGATGACCTGCTAGAACACATTTTTAATTTACTTTTCTAAAAGGAAAGCAACTTTTGAGGGTATCAATAATCTTCTTTAATTACATATACCAATAGAGAAAATACAAGTAGATAAATAAAAACCAACAGATAGGTCTTTTAACTGTCTGACTATAAGCAATACATGTATCACAGATCAACAGACAGATGCAACAGTCTGATCACTACATATATACATTTTTACCAGAGAGAGAAGCACCAACATCTGGGTTATCAAAGCTGGGGGTGAGAGGGGGACTCTTTAATGCCTACCCAGAGTCTCATCTGGCACACAAACCTTTTTCCAAAGAATAAGCCCCGAAAGTATGCAGCTGAAGATGGAAGAGTAGAAAGAAGCACCTACTCTAGCTCTCCCCACATAGCCCATAAAACACTTGTAAAAAATGACCCCCAAAAAATTTCAGAGTAGCAGAAGCCACAAAATGACAGAGTGAAAGAGATTTCCAGCCCAAGACAGCCTAGAAGGTGAACAGGAATCCCACTGGGCTCAGAGCGAAGTGCAGCCCTCAAAGCGTAACCCACCCTGGGCTACACTGCATTAGCAGATCTCAGTGGCAGAATCCCTGCAAGCAGCTGACATTCCCAGATTCCTCAACCCACAAACAGCAAAGACAACTTCAAAGGTCAATGAGAAAGTGCTTTCACCTAGGTGAAAAGGGAACATATTCTGGCCCCAGAGGTCCCAGGGTGGCATTGGTCACTGTGGAACATCACCCATTTTAGGAATCCTCCACCAAAAGCCCCTGGGGGAATTAAGCAGCAGATCTGGTTCTTAGCCTTGAGTGACAGTCCTAGGGTGAGGAAGAGTACACTGGCATGGTGGAGCTGGAGGCAGTTGTAGAGAGGGAACCCACTCATAGATTCTGGGCAGAAAAGTTCTATCACACCAGCCTCGGGTCAGAGTACAGCCCAGCCTTGAACATGCAGCATCAGCAGGAACAGAACTGGATCAGGCCCTGGAGGTGGAATCCCACTCAGTAGCTATGGTGCCCAGATTGCTCAACCCACAAATGCCAAAGACAGCTTCAATGATCCTTGGCAGAAAAGCTTGTGGTAGTGCCCAGACCAGAGCACAGGCCAGGAGAGGAGCAAACTTCTCTCCCTTGATTGTGCCACCTCAGAGGAACTGAGAATTTCCATGCCCCCAGATTATATGCTCTTCTTGACAAATGATTCAAAAGTCAAGAAACTGGCTGGAAAAATGCCCAAAACAGTGGGAAAAATAAAACTATAGAAGGCTACTTTCTTGGCAACCAGGCATTTTTTTTCATCCTTTTGGATGAGGAAGAACAATGCTTATCATCAGAGGAAGACCTAAAAGTCAAAGCTTCTGCATGCAAACCCTCCAAAATAAATATGCAATGCTCTCAGGCCATGAAAGAGCTCAAAAAGGATTTCGAAAATCAAGAAAAAGAGAGGGAGGAAAAACTGGGAAGAGAAATGGGAGCAACGCAAGAAAATCATGAAAAGTGAGTCAACAGCTTACAAAAGGAGACCCCAAAAATGCTGAAGAAAATTACATCTTTAAAAATAGACTAACACAAATGGAAAAAGAGATCCAAAAATCCAATGAGGAGAAGAATGCTTTAAAAAGCAGAATTAGCCCAATGGAAAAGGGAGGTTCAAAACTCAAGGAAGAAAATAGTTCTTTAAAAATTAGAATGGAGCAGATGGAAGCTAATGACTTTATCAGACACCAAGAAATTACAAAACAAAGCCAAAACAATGAAAAAAGGAAGAAAACATGAAATATCTCACTGGAAAAACAAGTGACCTGGAAAATAGATCCAAGAGAGACAATTTTAAAATTAAGGCACTAACTGAACTCTATGATGAAAAAAAGAGCCTAGATGTCATTCTTTACAAAATTATTAAGGAAAGTTGTCCTGATATTCTAGAATCAGAGGATAAAATAAATATTGAAAGGATCCACCAATCACCTAGAATATTGTGGTCAAATTCCTGAGTTCCCAAGTCAAGGAGAAAATATTGCAAGCAATCAGAAAGAACCAATTGGAGTAATGTGAAAATACAATCAGGATAACACAAGATCTAGCAACTCCTACATTAAGGGATCAAAGGGATTAGAATATGATATTCCAGAAGTCAACATAACTAGGATTAAAACCAAGAATCACCTATCCAGAAAAACTGAGTATAATACTTCAGGGGGGAAAATGGTTATTCAATGAAATACAGGACTTTCAAGCATTCTTGATGAAAAGACCAGAGCTGAATAGAAAATGTTATTTTCAAACACAAGAATCAAGAGAAGCACAAAAAAGTAAACAGAAAAAAGAAATCACAAGGGACTTACTAAAGTTGAACTGTTTACATTCCTACATGTGAAAGACAATAATTGTAACTCTGGAGATTTTTCTCAGTATTTGTGTAGTTGGATGGATTATATATATATATATATGGTTGAATATTGTTGAATATATATATATTGTTGAATATATATATATTGTATATATTGTTGAATATATATATATATATATATATTGTTGAATGTTGAATAGGAAGAGATGATATTGACAAAATAAAATTAAAGGATTAGAGAAGAATTTAGTGGGAGGAGAAAGGGAGAAATGGAATGGGGCAAGTTATCTCTTATAAAGGAGGCAAGAAAGTTTTTTCAATGGAAGGGAAAAGGGGGCAGGTGAGAGGGGAAAAGGGAAGCTCACTCTCATCACATTTGGCTTAAGGGGGAAATAACATTCACACTCAATTTGGTATGAAAATCTATCTTACACTACAGGAAAGTAGGGGAGAAGTGGATAGGTGGGGTGGGGTGGATGATAGAAGGAAGGGCAAATGGGAGGAGGGAGTAATTAGAAGTAAACACTTTTGGGGAGGGATAAAGTCAAAAGAAAGAATAGAATAAATGAGGGGACAGGACAGGATGGAGGGAAATACAGCTAGTCTTACACAACATCAATATTATCAAAGTCTTTTGCAAAACTACACATATATAGCCTATATTGAATTAATTGCCTTCTCATTGGGGATGTGTGGGGAAGGAGGAAGGGTGAGAAGTTGGAACTCAAAGTTTTAGGAATGAATGTTGAGAATTGTTTTTGCATGCAAGTGAGAAATAAGAAATACAGGTAATGGGGTACAGAAATCTATCTTGCCCTACAAGAAAAGAGAGAAGATGTGGATAAGGGAAGGGGGGGTGCAATAAAAGGGAGGGCACATTGGGGTAGGGGTAATCAGAATGCACAGCATTTTGGGGTAGAGGGAGGGTAGAGATGAGGAGAAAACTTGGAACTCAAAATTTTGTGGAAATCAATGTTAAAAACTAAAAATAAATAAACATGTTTTACAAAAAAAGAATAATCCCTCAAAGCAAAAGCTTACCTCAGAATATATATATATATATATATATATATATATATATATATATATATATATATATATATACATACACATACTTTTCAAAGATGATTCACTGTCTCATTAATTAACAAAAAGTGTGGGCCATCCTACATAACAAGCCTCCCCTAATAAAGTTTCCCTTAATGGACTTCACCTGAGACTTATTAATGGACAGGGGAAATTTTTTTAATTACATTACACACTGCCCTCTGTCTATATATACATACCTACACACACATACATATACATATACATACATTGACATATACCTAGACACATATTATATATATATATACATCCATACACATATGCACATACAGATACATATATATGTATACATATATACATACATATATATATGTGTGTGTGTGTGTATACACATATACACATATTTATTCTCTCTAACTGCTCTAATACTGAGAAAGGTCTCATGAGTTACCAATCTCATCTTCTCATGTAGAAATGTCAACAGTTCAATTTTAGTAAATCCCTCATGATTTCTCTTTCCTGTTCACCTTTTCATACATCTCTTGATTCTTGTATTTGAAAGCTAAAATTTCTATTCAACTTTGATCTTTTCAGCAAGAATGCTTGGAAGTCTTCTATTTCAATGAAATTCCATTTTTTCCCTGAAGTATTATACTCAGTTTTGCTGGGTAGGTGATTCTTGGTTTCAATCCTAGCTTTTTTGACCTCTGGAATATCATATTCCAAGGCTTCTGATCCCTAAGTGCAGAAGCTCCTAAATCCTGTTTCTTGATTATATTTCCACAATACTCAAATTGTTTCTTTCTGGCTGCTTATAATATTTTCTCCTTGATCTGGGAACTTTGGAATTTGGCTCCAATGTTCCTAGCAGCTTTCCTTTTGGGATCTTTCAGGAGGTGATCATAGAATTCTTTCCATTTCTATTTTACCCTCTCATTCTGGAATATCAGGGCAGTTTTCCTTAATAATTTCTTGAAAGATGATATCTGGGCTTATTTTTTGATCATAGTTTTCAGGTAGACCAATAATTTTTAATTTCTCTCTCCTAGATCTTCCAGATCAGTTGTTTTTCCCATGAGATATTTCACTATTGTTTTCATCCTTTTAGTTTTGTTTTATAATTTCTTGACTCCTCATAAAGTCATTAGCTTCCATTTGCTCCATTCTAATTTTGAATGAATTATTTTCTTTAGTCAGTTTTTTGAATTCTTTTTCCATTTGGCCAATTCTGCTTCTTAAGGTATTCTGGCTTTTTAGACCTCTTTTGCCATTTACCTTAGTCTGTTTTTAAAGGTGTTATTTTCTTCAGCATTTTTGGGAGTCTCCTTTATCAAGTTTTTTACTTGCTTTTCATGATTTTATTGCATCACTCTCATTTCTGTTTACAATTTTTCCTCTACTTCTTTGGCTTGATTTTCAAAATCATTTTTGAGCTATTCCATGGCCTATGACAATTTCATGTTTTTCTTGGAGGTTTTGGATATAGGAGACTTGACCTTGTTATCTTCCTCTGATTGTATGCTTTGATCTTCCTTGCCATGAGAAAATACCTTTTCACCAAGAAAGTAGCATTCTATAGTCTTATTTTTCCTCTTTCTGGTCATTTTCCTGGTCAATTACTAGACTTTTGAGCTCTTTATTAAGTGGAGGGTATACTGCCCCAAGTTTTAGGGGTTTTGTACAGTTGTTTTCAGAGCTATCTCTACAGTCCTGTAAATTCTTAGTTACTCCAAAGTGGTCTGATCAAAGGAGAGGGTTTACTCCCCTCCTGGCCTGAGTTCTGGTCTGTGAGCATCCAAAAGCACTTTCTTCTGCCCTGGAACTGTGAGTAGGATTTTTCTCTCTCCACAGCTCCCACTAACTCCACCATGCCATTACTCCTCCTCACCCCAATACTACCAACCAGCACTGCAACCCAGATCATCTGCTCAGTTTCCCCACTGTCTGTAGGCTGAGAGTTCCAGAAGTAGTCACTACTGCAACACTAGATGCAGCTGCCCTGCGGCTGGGGCTGGACCAAGTTTCTCTCTCACCCAAGTAAGAGAGATTTCCCACTGACCTTTGAAGCTTTCTTTGCTATTTGTGGGTTAAGAAATCTGGAAACTACTACAGCTGCCAATGATTCAGTGCCCTGAGGCCTGCTTCAGTCCCATATGTACCAGCATGGCACATGCTTGGCTGCACTCCCCTCTGAGCCTGGTGCAATAGACCCTTCCTGTTGGCCTTCCAGATTTTCTTGGACTGGAAATCTGTTTCACTCTGTAATTTTGTGGCTTCTGCTGCTCTAGAATTTTTTTAGTCATTTATTACAAATATTTTGAGGACTTTGTGAGGAGAGCTCTGGCATGGCTCAGCTTCTACTCTGCCCCTACAGTGTTACTTCCTATGTATATAAGGAATACATATGTGCACATTAGGACTCAATCTTCATATGTTAATTCTTGTTGTGAGAAATGTTTTGTCTCCCAGTATGCTTTTGGGGATATAGTCAGACAAAAACCTAACCTTCCAGCACAAAGAGGAAATGACTCCCAGAATAGAAAATCTGATCATACTTGCTCATCAAAGCAATCACCTGTCAGTCAATCAAATGACAAGCATTTATTAAACACCTACAATATGCCAGGCATTGGGTTAGGACTGTTACAATTATGAAAAGAAATGAAACAATTCCTGTTCTCAATGACATTAGTTTATTCTTCAGAAGTTTTCAAGATTGTTTTTTCTGGACCCTTTTGGCAGTGTGATATGGATCTTATCTCAGGATAATATTTTAAATGTATGAATAAAATCAATTCAAATTAAAAGGAAATCAAAGATGTTAAAACATAGTTATCAAAATATTTTTTTAAAAGCAAGGTGACAGGCTGCCTCCTCCTCTTCTTCTTCTTCCTCCTCTTCCTCCTCTTCCTCCTCCTCCTCCTCTTCCTCCTTCTCCTCCTCCTTTTCCTCACCATCACCACTATCCTCTTCCTCCTCCTCTGTCTCCTGCTCCTACTCCTGCCGCTGCTGCTTCTCCCCCCGTACCCTTGGAGCGGACCACCCTGGTGTCTCTTTTGTGAAGCAGTGGCTGAGGAGATCCCTGGACTTGCCATGGCCGACGAGAAGCCGAAGGAAGGAGTCAAGGCTGAAAACAACGACCACATTAATTTGAAGGTGGCAGGGCAAAATGGTTCGGTGGTGCAATTTAAGATTAAGAGGCACACACCACTTAGAAAACTAATGAAAGCCTATTGTGAACAACAGGGTTTGTCAATGAGGCAGATCAGATTCCGATTTGATGGGCAACCAATCAATGAAACAGACACACCTGCACAGTTGGAAATGGAGGATGAAGATACAATTGATGTATTCCAGCAGCAGACAGGAGGCGCTTACTAAAAAGAAAATCTACAACTGTACTCCAGAACTGTGCTCCCAAGGAAAACAATGCATTAACAATTGGAAAACCAAGATTTGGTTCATCCACATCCTACTGCAGTATAGTTTTCTCTCTTCTTTGATTTCCTTCCCCCATTACTTTATTGTACATAAAGTAACTAGTGTATGTGCACAGGCATACGGCGTATTTATTTTTTAACTAAATGGTCGATGATATGTTTTGGTCAACATCAAATGGAGATGGGGAAGGGAAAAACAAACTGGTTCTGTGAAAACATCCCTTTTCTCCATTAGTGGCATGCTCATTCAATTTTTATCTCTATATTCCAGTAAGTTATTTTGCTCTCATTGTTTAATGAAAAAAAAACCTACCAAAAAAAATCCTTGCATACCCTGTTTGATTGGATAATTTCAATGTTTTTCTTTTATCATTGTAAAACCAAGGACAATTTTATAACTTTTTTGAATGTAGCTGTTACATGTAGGGCAATCTCTGTCTCTCAGTAGGGATAGATTACTATAAAGAAATTGATCTTAGATAGTTTTCCTTTTAAGTCAAACATCTTGTTGTTTAAATAAACTTCTTGTTTAAAATAAATAAATAAATAAATAAAAGCAAGGTCACAGAATGCAGATTAAGAAAATCTGTGAGGTATAATTTATTTTTGAATTAAATTTATTTTTAATTTATGGAATAAAACAAGCATTTCTATAACAGTATAATTTTTAATAAGATGATTGCACATGAAACTGCAAATCTATTTTGTATATAATTTGCTATTCCTTGTACATATAAAATAAAGTTACCATGTATTTTTTCCCTTTTTTTTTCACTCCCTCCCTCCATGCTAGAGATGGCTATCATTAAACATGTGTGTGTGTATGTGTGTGTAAAATATTTCTACACATACTTCTATTTTTCGTGGGATCTTTCTTTGAAACTTTCTCTGGATGCAGACAGTATCTTCATATATCCTTTATAGTTAATTTGGATATTTATAATAGTAAAAATTACTTATTTGCTCAATTTCACTCTTAAAAGAATATTGTTGTTGCTACATATGATGTTCTCTTGGTTCTGTTCACTCATTATTTTATGGAAATCTTTTCACGTTTTTTATGATCACTGAGTTCATCATTTCTTATAGCACAGTAGTACTTCATCACAATCATGTACAACTTGTTCAGTCGTTCCCCAATTGATGGGCATCCCTGGAGTTTCCAGTGCTTTGTCACCACAAAGAGAGCTGCTATAAACATTTTAGAACATATAAGCTCTTTTCCTTTTTCCCTAATCATATTTGGAAATAAACCTAGCAGTGGTATGACTAGGTCAAAGGGTTTAGGCAGTTTAATAACCCTTTGGGCATAATTCCAGACTGTTCTCCAAAATGGTTGGATTACTTCACAATTCTACCAACAATGAATGTGTCCTAGTTTTATCCACATCTCCTCCAACATTTGTTTCCTTACTTCAATCATTTTAGTCAATCTGGTAGATATCGTTTGTTTGAAAAAAAGTTTTCAGATTTTAGGCAGTTGCCCATCTCTGTAGGTAGACCACAGATAAATGGTTACTCTAAAACTTACGATGAGGCATCT
The DNA here is from genome assembly GCA_023548195.1 of Bettongia penicillata ogilbyi. Taxonomy (NCBI): domain Eukaryota; kingdom Metazoa; phylum Chordata; class Mammalia; order Diprotodontia; family Potoroidae; genus Bettongia; species Bettongia penicillata. Next base: position 133,659 of record JAJHZJ010000395.1, on the reverse strand, counting down.
TGAATCCCTCTTCTATCATGCAATAGACATATCCTAACATAAAGTCCTTAAGGGTTATGTGTATGTATATGTATTTATGGGCAGGTAGGTGAAGCAATAGATAGAGCATTGAGCCTTGAATCAGGAAGACTCATTTTCACGAGTTCAAATCTGGCATCAGACACTGCTTAGTTCTATGACCCTGGGCAAGTCACTTAACCCTGTTTGCCTCAGTTTCCTCATTTATAAAATGTACTAGAGAAGGAAATGTCAAATCACTCCAGTATCTTTTGGAAGAAAATCTTAAATGGGGTCACAAAGAATCAGACATGACTGAAAATGACTGAGTAACTACAGCATATATACATATATATATGCACACACATAGACACATGCACACACATATATAATGCTTATACACATACATACCTGAACTTATAAAACTATATGCAGTGTACATGCACATATCTGTGCATATGCAGCTATACATGTTAAATATTTAAGCACACATATATACATATGTATGTATGAAATTTTCCTATAGAATGTAAACTCCATGAGGAGTTGGCATTTTCACACATTTAGAGCTTGAAGGGACCTTATCTAGTCCAATCCCCTTATTTTACAGAGAAGGAAACTGAGGGCCAAAGAGGCAAAGTGACTTGATGAAGGTCATGCAGGTAGTTCCTGAGAAAGCTAGGATTCAAACGTAGGTTCTCTGACTCCATATCCAGAGTTCTCCCTGTTATAACACACACACACACACACACACACACACACACACACACACACATACACACACGTACATACACCTTGTTTTCATCTTTGTATCTCCAATGCCTAGCATATTTTCTATCTGACATATAGTAAGTATTTGATAAATGCTGACTGAATTGAATTGTCTGTCAAGATCTCCAGTCTACTTAGTAAATCATGCCTCCAAATTAGAAAATTAACAAAAAACTTTAAATCCTTGGCAACTTTTAGACAATGGCACTTGATTGAATTTTTTCTCCTTTTTACAGGGTTCTTTTGGTGGTGTGTATGCACATCCAAAGAGATATGAAAAGTATAAAGACAGCTTATTCAGTGGGAGAATTTAATTGCTGGAGTTGGGGAGAGAAGTTTGGATTGTCATGGAAATTCTGTTTAAAATAATGCCGTAGCAATAGGTATCAAATTATCTTATTCTGTTATAACACCAGACATTGCTTTGGAACTTGAGGGGTCTGTGCTGTCCTCATGTCCCCCTCACCACCAAAAAAAGGGGATGAGGGAATCCTCACATACCAAGCCTAAGGAATCATCTCAAAGATAAGACTTTCTCCTCTAGATAGGTGGCATAGTAGATAGAGCACTAGACCTAGAGTAAAGAAGAGTTAAGATCAAATCTGCTTTCGGGCATTTAATAGTTGTGTGGCCCTGGTAAAATCACTTAACCTTTATTTGACTTCATTTTTTCAACTATAAAATGGGAATAAGAATGGCACCTATCTTGCATGGTTGTTGTGAGAATCAAATGACATGATTATTTTATAAAACACTGAGGGGAGAAATATATAATAAGGCTGGAGAGATAGATTGGGGGTTAAGTTGTAAAGGTTATCAAATGTCAAATAGAAAAGTTTGTGTTCAATCCTAGAGGTAAAAGGAAGCCACTAGAATTTATTGAATAAGTGGGTGACATGGTCAGTCCTGAACTTTAGAAAAATCACTTTGGAAGCTGTGAGGAGAATGGATAAGAAATAGGTAACAGGTGATAAAGAGAAGCGTACGTCAACGATAAAATTAGGAGCCTACGTCAATAATCTCGGCATCTGTTTTTATTGACATTATCAAGTGTACATGTTTTCTCCCCTGCTAATTTGTAAGCTATTTGAGAACAGAAATTATAAAATCTCCCCTTTTGTTCATAGCTCAGGAAGCCATATTGTTCTGTTGGAACACATAGTACATCATAAGAGCTGGACAAGAAAAATGTAATTGCTATTTCCTGATGTGAAGATGCACAGGAATGTCTTATTGCATGTTGATGCCTTTGCACAATCAAGGTATTTAGATTCAATATCTTACTATTGAGAGGAAAGAGCTATATTCTAGTAGCAAGAAGTCTGTATTTAGTCAGCAAAGGTACTATTGACTTGATTCAGCCTGATTCTTCTCAGCCAATCAATAGGCCTACCATTATCAAAAGGGAGTTCCAAATAAACATAAACCATTTACAAGATGAAGTATGTTTCCTTTTGTCCCTTCCCCTCAAATGCTTGCTATTTTTTAAAAGTGGTATTGACTATTCCTGAAGGTTTTCAATAACTCAAGTGTTGATAGACAACCTTCTTCCAATAGCCAGGAATTTTGAACTCAGTAACAAAGTCTCAATATGGTGAGAAGAAAAAATATGGGGAAGAGATGGGAATAGAATAAGAAATTTGTACTTTTATTTCATTCTAGAAACCCATCTTGGCTTGAAAAACACTGTGTCTATTCTGTTTAGAGATAATACGGTGCTGCTATGGGTGAGTGATGGATCTGAAATCAAGACCCGAGTTCAAATGCAGCCTTAGATACTTACTGGCTTCATGATCCTGGGAAAGTCACTTAACCATTGTCTGCCTCACTTCTCTCATCTAAAATTGGAACAATAATCTATCTCTTAGGATTATTGTGAGGCTGATATAATATTTATAAAGTACTCTTCAAGCTATAAATCATTTTATAAATTTTAGGTATTATAATCCTGTCTACTAAAGGTAATATGATTGGACTAGGAGTGCTCTGGATTTGAATCCTACATCTGACATTGAATGGCTAGAAGAAGGATGATCATAGGCAAGTCATTAAACTGTTTTGGTCCTCAATTTCTTCATTGTTCAATAAATCGGTCATCTATTACATATCTAGTAAGTACTAGACATTATGCTGTGGATATAAATACAAAAAAAGCAATTTCTACATGCAATGATCTTATATCTTACTGTAGGTACACATATTTTATGTGGAATAATTATAAAATTAGTAAGTAGAAATGTTAAAAAGAAAGAAGTTAAATACACGGCAGTCTGGTAGTAGTTGAGGAGATCAGAAAAAGCTTAATGTAGAAGGTGGTACCTAAGTTTCATCTGGAAAACATAGATAGTAATAACTGTAATGTTGATTTCCCAGGATTCTTGAGAGCATCAAAGAATAACAGTTGTAAAGCACTTTTTAAACCTCAAAGCACTAGATAAGAAGTTGACTATCATCATTTCAGGAGTTCAAGGTTAATGGAAGTAAAAATAATTTAATGGTTTCCCAGGCTCATGCCAGAATCTAAGTGTGGAATGGAAGCATTCTCAAATACTAGAAATAAATGCCAGAAATCTATCCTGAAAATCATCCGTTAGAGATTTATCTCCCACAATTTGACTGACTTCAGAGGTTGTGGCAGCTCAGAGAAATAGTTTCAATTTTCTCTGAACAACAAAATTTATCTGAAATAAAAATGTCATTTCATTCCACAAAGGGCACAATGGGATGTTTAAATTGGACACTAAGGTAGGCACGTACAGTAACTGATCCCAGCATGAATAAGTAGACTGAAACTTTAAATATCTGCATCAAAGATGTCAATACACTGAAAGAACTGGTCTCGTTGCAACCTGGCTGCGTGTATTTCCTTCAGTGATGCGGATTGTAACCAGTCCTTGCTGGCCCAGCCTGTGTAACTATACTCTCCCATAAATTCTCCATAAGGAGTGCACACAATGTTCAAAAAGACTTCCATTGTTTATCTTGACAACAGGAGGATACCAGTGGAGCATGTGGACTTTTCATTTGTGATTTCTCATGTTAACACTGTCATTTGCCCATCTCCTATTTTGATCACATTTATCTGATAACATCCTTCATGCCACTTCTCCCATGCTATTTATTGCTTTATAATGCTTGACAGTCAACTCACAAGCACCACATACTTACCTCTGCATTACCCTTTGGGCAATATTCAGCTGTCACATATTGACTCAAAATGCTAACAGTGAATTGAGAGCTCTACAAAACTTGGCACTGTAGAACAAAGGCAGGTAATCCAAAGCACTTACCATATGGAGAGAGGCAAAAAAAAAAATCATGTTTAAAGAATACCATATAAGTAGCTTTTCTTGCAAAGATAAAACATTTTTCCCCTATTTGTATTGGTTTTGCTTCTGTGAGCAGATCCATTAGAAATAGATTAGCTGTCACAAAAGACTTTATCAGGAAGTAAAATGCCAACAAAAGGATAAGTTTTTAGAAAAGATTCCTAAGAAGGAAGAAAGTAGCTTGGCAGAGGCATGGAAAGCTTTTATTAGGCAAATGTTGAGATGTTTTAAAGACCTTGCATTTTCTTACCTGTGTATATACCTTAAAACCCAGTAGACTATAAATCCTTTGAAGACAGGTACTATCTGGTCTTTTTCTGTGTTCCTCTGAAGTGCAGGAATATGGCAAAAACTTCATATGACTAATTAAAGAATTCAGTAAAGACATGTGAAGAATAGCCCTGCACAATAAAAATAAAACAGGCAGAAAGGGAAAAGACTGAGAAAAAAGAGCAACAGCGCAATAATACTAATAATGGTTACCATTTAGAGGGCTCTTCGAGGTTTATAAAACATTTTATATAGGATCAAAGATTTAGACCTAGAAGGGAAGCTAAACTTTTAAATTCAATCCCCTCATTTTACACATAATGAAACTGAGATACAGTGTTTAAGTGACTTTCCCAGGGTTGAGCAGCTACCATTCCACTATTTTTGCCAAGATAACTCCAAATGGAGTCAGGAAGAGTCTGAAACAAGTGAAACCACTGAACAACAACAACCAAAGCCTCTGAGATAAGATCTGAATTCAAATTTTCCCAAGTCCAACACTCTCATTTGATTCTCATAACTCCCCTATGATGTAGGTACTATTATTATTTCCATATTAAATGAAGAAATTTCAGGCTAAAAGGATCTAAATGACCTACGAAGGGACATAGCTAATGTCTGAGATAGAATTTGAATCCAACATTTCTTATTAATTTAGGAAGACTAGAATTATAGTCTGAAGCCCTGCCTACATTCTAAGAAATGGAAAGAGAATGATATAATAATTGAAGTAAAAGATAGCCAATATTTTTAAAGCCATTTTTATGCCTATCATCACTAGGCATAGTTAGGTAGTACAGTGGAAGAAGTACTATACTTGTAATCAAGAATACCTGAGTTCAAATTTAACCTCAAACATTTATTAACGTAACCACTTGGCAAGTCACTTACATCTGCCTCCTTCAGTTTCCTCATCTGTTAAAATGAAGATTAAAAATAGTATCTATCTCCCCGGGTAGATGTGAAGGTCAAATGAGATAATGTTTGTAAAATGCTTTCTAAGCCTTAAAGTATGATGCAAATTTATTTTTATCAATGTAATTATCTGTGTGCTGTTCTAGGTCCATCTTTCAGGTGCCTGCTAGGAAAAAGTGAAAAAGAACAAATTCAAGAGCCTTATTGGACACAAGCAGGAGAGGAAAGGAATAGCATTTATAAAGTGATTACCATGTTTCAGTCACTGGGTAAGCACTTTACAAATATTATTTCATTTCATCCTCATGAAAATCCTGCAAGACAGCTGCTAAGGCTTCAGTGTAAAACAAAAAATAAGTTACTAAGTGAAATCATGTAAAAGAAGTAATCCAAAAATGAAGTGAAAAAATGAGTCAGTTACAAAAGGAGAACTAATGATAACTGAGGGACAGTTGGTATGTTCCATTGGAAGAGTCAATCTTAGAGATTCTTTAATGCAGGTATTCTTAGCTTTGGGGGCACTGTTTGCTTTGGCAGTCTAATGAAGCCTATGAGCCCCTTTTTCAGAATATGAATTTAAATTAATAAAATTAAACACATAGAATGACTAAGTAAGCTGCCTATGTAGAAACATTTATCAAAAACATTTCTTAAATACCTCAGAGAGGATCAGAACTTCTGAGAGCCAAGATGGCGGAGTAAGCAGTAAATTGCGGTAACTCTCCCATATTCACCTCCAAAGAACCATAAAATAGTAGCCAAAAACAAATCCTGGAACAGGAGAACCAGAAAAAAGAAGGAGTGAAGCAATCTTTAAGCCCAAGAAACTTGAAAGATCAGAACCAAAGGTCCATCTCACACAGGTAAAAGAGGAACACAGTCCAGGACAGGAAGCATTCAGCAAGCCAGCAGCAAACCAGTAAGAGATTGTGAGCCCTATTGAGGATTAGGGCATGGAGCAGTCAAATGCCAGCACCAGGATTCCCAACATGCCTAAGCATAGTCATGGGAATGGGTAAACTTCAATTCCTTCAACCGCCAGGAACTACAGGGTAATCCTGGGCAAACTGGCAATCTCCACCTGCCAGACCTCCATATGCTTCAGCACAGCCCTGGGCAAGCAGGTAGATGCCAACCCTATAGGTACCTAGGCAAAAAGGAAGTCATCACCAATCACCAACTCTGAGCTGCCACCAGGTGCTTCAGCATAACCCTGGACAAAAAGATAGCCTCCAGCAGCCAGTCCCAGGGAAGCACAGAAATACCCCGAAGCCTCAGAACACACCAGACAGCACCAGACAAGCTTCCAGATTCCTATGGCATCCGGCAATGACATCACACCAACCACACACCCTCAGCCCAGCACCAGACATGAGCACCACCCATGGGCCCCAGGGCAACATGAGTACAGCACCAGGTAAACAGCCAGTACCTACAGCCCCTGCTACCAGAAGCGTGAGAGAGTACCTATTCCAGGACAAGAGCAGAACTCTAATTTGAAAGTAAGGAAAAAGGCCAAAAGTGATGAGCAAAAAAAAGAAAAAAACCAAATATATATACATGGAAAGTAATTATAGTGACAGGGAAGATGAAGACACAATCTCAGAAGAGGATAACAATGTAGGCAAAACCCCAGAGGAAAATGGGAAGTGATCTAAAGCTCAAAAGGAGCTAATGGAAGAGCTCAAAAAGGAGTTTAAAATCATATAAGACAGGTAAAATAAAAATTGAGAGAAGAAATGATAGTGATGCAAGAGAATTATTTAAAAACTGTTAACAGCTTGGATAAAGAAAACAACTGCCTAAAAAGTAGAATTGGCCAAATAGAAAAGGAAATACAAAAGCAAACTGAGGAAAACAACTTAAAAGTTAGAACTGGGCAAGGGAAAATTAAAGATAGTATGAGGCACCAAGAATCAAACAAACAAATTCATAAGAAAGAAAAAATAGAAGAAAATTATCTGGAAAATAGATCCAGGAGAGACTATATCAGAATCATTGGACTACCTGAAAGCAATAATTAAAAGGCGAACCTATACAGCATCTTTCAAGAAATTTTCAAGGAAAACTGCCCTGGTTGCTGTTATTTGTCCTTTGTTCTCAAAAAGGACCATGATATGCAGAAGGTAATGTGGTGACTTGAAAGTGAATTTGATTAAAATTGTGCCATGATTAATACAACTAGAAGTAATATACATAGACAGAGGGTGCAGGTATAAGGTGAATTTGAGGGAATGATCTACCAGATAATTATTTTCTAGAGCTAGAAAAAATAACATCGAAATTCATCTGAAGAACAAAAGATCTAGCACATCAAGGGAATTAATGAAAAGAAATGCTAGGGAAGGTAACCTAGTCCTACCAGATCTCAAATTGTATTATAAAGCAGCAATCAACAAAACTACTTGGTACTTGGTATTTCAGTGGAATAGGTTAGGTACTCAAGACACAGTAATGAATGAATATAGTAATCTACTGTTTGATAAACCCAAGGACCCCAGCTTCTGGGATAAGAACTCACTATTTGACAAATATTGCTGGGAAAATGCGATAACAGTGTGGCAGAAATTGGGCATAGACCAATGTCTGATACCACACACAAGAATAAAGTCCAAATGGATACATAATCTAGGTTTAAAGACTGATACTATAAACAAATTAGGGGAGCAACAAATAGTATATTTGTCAGATTTTTGGAGAATGGAGAAATTTATGACTGAACAAGAGATAGAGAACATTATGAAGTGCAAAATGGACAATTTTGATTACATTAAATTGAGAAGTTTTTGCACAAACAAACCCAATGCAACCAAGATTATAAGGGAAGCAGAAAATTGGGAAAGAATTTTTGCAACTAATATCTGTGATAAAGGCCTCATTTCTACAATATATAGAAAACTGAGTCAAATGCACAAGAATATAAGGCATTCCCCAACTGATAAATGGTCAAAGGATATGAATAGGCAGTTTTCAGAGAAAGAAAGTAAAGCTGTCTCTAGTCATATGAAAAAATGCTCCAAATCCCTATTGGTTAGAGAAATGTTGATGGAGCTATGAGCTTATCCAACCATTCTGGAGAGCAATATGCCCAAAGGGCTACAAAAATATTCATACCCTTTGACCTAGCAGTATCACTTCTAGGACTGTATCCCAAAGGGATCATAAAAATGGAAAAGTGCCCGACATTTACAAAAATATTTATAGCAGTTGTTTTTGTGGTGGCCAAGAACTGGAAATCAAGGGGATGCCTGTCAATTGGGGAATGGCTAAATAAGTTGTGGTATATGAATGCAATGGAATACTATTGTGCCATAAGAAGTGATGAACAGAAATGGTCAAAGGATATGAACAGGCAGTTTTCAGAGGAAGAAATTAAAGGTATCTATAGTCAAATGAAAAAATGCTCTAAATCACTATTGATTAGAGAGATGTAAATCAAAAAACTCTGAGGTACCACATCACACCTATCAGATTGGCCAACATGACAAAGCTGGAAAATAATAAATGTTGGAGAAGATGTGGGAGAGTTGGAACACTAATTCATTGTTTGTGGAGTTGTGAGCTGATCCAACCATTCTGGAGAGCAATTTGGAACTATACCCAAAGGGCTACAAAAATATGCATACCTTTTGATCCAGCAATACCCCTTCTAGGACTGTATCCCAAAGAGATCATAAAAATGGGAAAGGGTCCCGCATGTACAAAAATATTTATAGTCGCACTCTTTGTGGTAGCCAAAAACTGGAAATTAAGGGGATGCCCATCAACTGGGGCATGACTGAATAAATTATGGCATATGAATGTAATGGAATACTATTGTGCTATAAGAAATGACGAACAGGAAGATTTCAGAGAGGCCTGGAAGGACTTACATGAACTGATGCTGAGTGAAAGAGCAGAACCAGGAGAACTTTGTACACAGCAACAACCACAGTTTGTGAGGAATTTTTCTGGTAGACTTAGCCCTTCAAAGCAATTCAAGGTGCCCAAAAACTCCCAAAACTCATGAGGCAAAATGCCTTCCACATGCAGAGAAAGAATTATGAAATTGGATCACAGAATGAAACAGAACATTTTCTCTTGTGTTATGTTTTGTTTTGTTTTATGGTTTCTCCTATTTATTTTAATTCTTCTGTGCAACATGACTAAGGTGAAAATTATTTAATAAGAATGTATGTGTAGAACCTATATAAGATTGTACTCCTTCTGGGGGGGAGGCAGGAAGGAGGGAGAGAGAGGGGGAGAAATCTAAGATAAATTGAATTGATTGTGTAAAACTAAAAACAAATAAAATAATTTTTGAAAAATAGAAAAAGAAATTGAACAAACCATTTATGAACTCCCCAAGAAAAAAAATTGCAGAGCCAGATGCTTTCATAAATGAATTCTACCAAACATTTAAAGAACAATTAATTCGAATGCTATTCAAACTTTTTTTTAAATAGCCAATGAAGGAGTTCTACAAAACTCCTTTTATAATATAAATATGGAACTGATACCTACACCAGGAAGATCTAAAATAGAGTTATAGACTAGTTTCCCTAATGAATATTAATGCAAAAATTTTGAACAAAATACTAGCAAGGCAATTACAGCAATATATCACAAGGATTATACACTATGACCAGGTGTGATTTATACCAGGAATTCAGGGTTTGTTCAATATTAGGTCATATTGACTTAATTACTGACCTATGGAAATCATATGATTATCTCAATAAATGCTTGAAAAACTTTTGAAAGAATATAGCAGCCATTTTTATTAAAAACACTAGACAGTATAGCAATAAAGAGAGTCATTTTAGGGAACACTCTATTGCTATGCTGTCTAGCAAGCATTATTTGTAATGGGGATAAGATAGAAGCCTTCCTGTAAGATCAGGCAAGGATGCTCTTGGATCATTGTGATTATTCAATATAGCACTAGAAATGTCAACTATAGCAATAAAAGAAAGAAAAAAAATTAAAGCAATTAGAATAGGTAATGAAGGAACAAAATCATCACTCTTTGTAGATGATATGATGGCACACTTATAGAAACCTAGAAAATAAACTAAAAAACTACTTGAAACACTTAACAAATTTAGCAAAGTTATAGGCTATAAGGTAAGTCCACATAAATCATCATTTCTACATGTGACCAACAAAGCCCAGCAGCAAGAGATAGAAAGTGAAAATCCATTTAAAATAACTGTAAACAATACCAAATACTTGGGAGTCTACCTGCTAAGACAAACCCAAAAATTATATGAACACAATTCCAAAACACTTTTCACACAAATAAAGACAGATGTAAGCAATTATAAAAACATAATTTGTTCATCGGTGTGCTAAGCCAATTCTACCCAAATTAATTTACTTATTTGGCACCAAACCAATCAAACTACCAAAAATTATTTTACAGACCTAGAAAAAAATAACAACAAAATTCATCTGAAAGAACCAAAGGTCAAGAATATCAAGGGAATTAATGGAAAAAAATACAAAGGAAGATGCCAAGTAATACCAGATCTCAAACTATATTATAAAGCAGTAATCATCGAAACTATCTGGTACTGGCTAAGAAACAGAGTGATGGATCAGTGGAAGAGATCAGTTACAAAACACAGTGTAGTAAATGACCATTGTGACAGTGTTTGATAAACCCGAAGACTCTAGTCTTTGGGATAAAAACTCACTATTACACAAAAACTTCTGGGAAAACTAGAAAATTATAGGGCATAAACTAGGTATAGACCAACATCTTTTACCAAATACTAAGATAAGGTCAAGATGGGTAATTGATTTAGACATAAAAGGTGACACCATAAGCAAATTAGAAGAGCAAAGAACAGTGTACAGAAAGCCAGGAATCAATTTCACAGCAAATGTATCTGATAAAGACTTCATTTCTCAAATATATAGAAAACAGAGTCAAATTTATAAGAATGCAAATCATTCCTCAACTGATAAATGATCAAAGGATATGAATATGCAGTTTTCAGATGAAGAAATCAAAACTATCCTTAGGCATATGAAGTTCTCTAAATCACTTTTGATTAAAGAAATACAAATTGAAACAACTGTGAAATACTATCTCATACCTATCAAATTGATTTATATGGCAAAAAAGGAAAATGATAAATATTGGAGAGGATTTGGGATACTAATGCATTGTTGGTGGAGTTGTGATCTGATCCAATCATTCTGGAAAGCAATTTGGAACTATGCTCAGAGGGCAGCCAAATTGTGCATATGCTTTGATCCAGCAATGCCACCACTAGGCCTGTATCCCGAAGAGATAATAAAAAATGGAAAAGGACATATAAATATAAAAACCTTGACAGCAGCCTTTTCCATGGTGGCAAAATATTGGAAATGAGGAGACGCCCATCAATTAGAGAACAGCTGAGCAAGCTGTGGTATATAATTGTAATACTATTGTGCAATAAGAAATGATGAACAGGAAGATTTCAGAAAAACCTGGAAAAACTTGTATGAACCGGCCCAAAGTGAAATGAGCTGAAGCAGAAAAACACTATACACAGTACCAGCAGTATCGTGTGATGATCAGCTATGAGTGACTCAGCTCTTTTCAGCCACGCAATGATCTAAGACAAGTACAAAGGACTCACAAATGAAAATGCTGTACATATCTAGGTAAAGAACTGATGGACTCTGAATGCAGATCGAAGTATACTTTTTTTCACTTTATTCTTTTGTGATTTTTTTTGTTCTTTCACATCTGTAACTAATATGGAAATATGTTTTACATAATAGCACATGTATAGTCTGTATCAAATTGCCTACCATTTTAGGGAAAAGGGAGGAGAGGAAGAAAGGGAGAAAAATTTGAAACTTAAAAATCCTGTAAAAATGAACGCTAAAAATTGTCTTGACATATAATTGGGGGGAAAATAAAATACTATTAAATAGTTCAGAGACACCAAGTAAGGTACTACCTTAGTATAAGCTTTTTGATGAGGAAACAGACTGAGAAGGAGAGCAACTTCGCCAGGGAAAAAGATCTAGTTAATGACAGAGCAAAGATATTGATCTTCTGACTCTCACCTCATAGCTCTTTTTATCAGGTTGCTGGGGGCAAATGTTAATAAGCAACATTTTCAAGTACAAAAATGTTTCCATTATAAAACTTTAGTGCTCTCTTCTTGAAATTGATGATGAAAGCTTGTTTATTTTTCCCCAACAACAAAGTATAAAAAAGTAGTGTACAAAAAGAACAAGTATGGTATAGTGAAAAAATCACACTGGATTCAGAATCCATGAATTCGGTGCAAATCTTGACTCTGCTGCTTCCTTACTGAATAACCTCACACAAAGCACTTCCCCTTTGTGTGCCTCCATTATCCTCAATTATAAAATTCAAAGGTTATTCTAAATAATCTTTAAAGTCTCTTTGAGTTCTATATTCCAGCGTTAAGTACTGGAAAAAAAAAGACCATCCCTGCAAGACAGACCAGAAAATTAAAACTAAGAACCTGCCAATTTACTCAACCACCATTGTTTGTTCCATACAACAATTGTTAGAAAGTTGGAAGGCAATAAAGACAAGTAGTAGTCAAAGAATCACAGACTTCAAGTTGGAAGAGATCTTAGAAGTCATCTATTTCAATAATTTTGGTTTGTTGTTTTTTTTTTTTAGAAGAAATTGATGTATAGAAAAGTAAGTGAATTATTCAAAGTGGCAGATCTGGGAAATATCTGTACAGGAAGTAAGTAAGGAAGGAAGGAAGGAAGGAAGGAAGGAAGGAAGGAAGGAAGGAAGGAAGGAAGGAAGGAAGGAAGGAAGGAAGGAAGGAAGGAAGGAAAGAAGGGAGGAAGGAAGGAAGGAAGGAAGGAAGGAAGGAAGGAAGGAAGGAAGGAAGGAAGGAAGGAAGGAAGGAAAGAAGGGAGGAAGGAAGGAAGGAAGGAAGGAAGGAAGGAAGGAAGGAAGGAAGGAAGGAAAGAAGGGAGGGAGGAAGGAAGGAAGGAAGGAAGGAAGGAAGGAAGGAAGGAAGGAAGGAAGGAAGGAAGGAAAGAAGGAAGGGAGGAAGGGAGGGAGGAAGGGAAGGGAGGAAGGAAGGAAGGAAGGAAGGAAGGAAGGAAGGAAGGAAGGAAGGAAGGGAAGGAAGGAAGGAAGGAAGGAAGGAAGGAAGGAAGGAAGGAAAGAAGGGAGGGAGGAAGGGAAGCAAATCAAAAATCCCTTCCTCCAACATCAACACAAACTGTAATTCAGCCTTTACCGGAAGACCTCCCAGTGAGGATCCCAATACTTTCTGTGCATCACCTTTGGCAACCCACTCAGTTTCTGGTTAGCTCTAATTATTGGGGAGTTTTTTTCCTCATATGAATCCTAAACCTAACTGCAATTTTGTTCTGACTTTCAGAGTTAAGTATACCTTGGTCCTAAAATCTCTTCCACATGACAATGGTGTAAAAACCTAGTAGAAAGGAATTTCCCTTTAAAATAGTTTCTTTTCTAACTTAGACAATTCCAAGTCCTTCAACTATTCTTGACATCATAGAAGAGAGCCAAAAGGGTCCACATATGATCTCAAGACTCTTCACTATATACTTGCCATCTTCTGGATGTTCTCCAATTTATCAATATCCTTCACAGGGAAGGGACAGCTAGATGATGCAGTAGGTAGAGCACTGTCCATGGAATCAGGAATACCTGTGCTCATATCTGTCCTCAGACACTTACTAGCTGTGTGACCATGAGCAAGTCACTTAATCTCAATTTGTCCCCAAAAAGAAGCAATAACAACAAAAATATTTCATAGAATGTGACTCCCAGAACTAAACATGATACAAACCCTGTGTTTAGAGAGCAGGGTAGAGTAGGGATCTGTTAATTTAGCTTGAAATCACCTTAGTTTTTTTAATGTTCCCCATGTCACAGTTGACTAATGTTGAGCTTAGAGTCCTCTAAAATCCTCAGATCCTATTCAAGTAACTATGATCTACCTAGGCCTTTCCTATATTTTACTCATTAGTTGCATTTTTTTTTAAATCAAAACTACAATCACAAGTTGTATTCAGTCATTTTATGGAGATTGAGCCTGAATTACCAACATGACATTCCACTCTTGAGAAATTTTTAAAAGCACTTATTTGCATGCAACTGAAGGAACCAAAATCTTTTCACTTAACTTGCTTCTTAGCCTTATCTTCAAGTTTTTCTCTGAGGCTGCAAAGAGTCACTACTATAGAAATAAAATGGAAAGGATTCCTGCGGGAACAAAATTTTTAGAGGCCCAGGTTCTATATTACAAAGAATCACACAATTTTGCTCTCTAACTCTCACAAGACAGGTAAATGTTAATAATGTGAAGAAATTAGGTGTGAGACTGACCTTTTGGCATCATGTTGCTCAGCATGAAATATACTCTGAAAGTGACACCATCCACCAACCTAATTTCTTCAAACCCTGCTGCCAATGTGCACTGATATTTTTGAGAGTTTAGAGGAACTCAGCTTTAAAGAAAAATTTCCATCACAAAAGTCCAGGTTTCACAGACATTCAGATCCTGGTTTTTGAAGATGTGCCTGTCATTAAGCATTTCAATCATAGTCAATCATTCTTTGAATTGTCTTCTTTTTAATGTATCAAATTTTCCTCTAATTACATTGATTTTCCCAAATTACAGTGTCCATCTATGTTGATTTTCAAATATGGATAGCAAAAAACTTGGAATGAAAGAGATAAACAAAGCCATTGTGCTTTACACCAGGATACATTATTCCTTCCAACTTTCTACTAGAGAAAAAGACAATTTAGAGATAGTAAAAACTGCCTGATGAAATGATAGCTATCTGAAAAATAAACAGCCGCTTCAATTCACAGTAATCATAGTTATACCCTTTAAGTGTTTCATTATTCTTCTTGCCTGAAACCAAATGAAAATCAAGGGTTGAATCTATATTGATAATCTCACGTTCACTGCTTTTGAGGGTGGTCAAGAGATAAATCAGATACCAAGCAATATTTTGTAATTCAGTCACTGAATAGTCTCATCAGTCTTACGAAGAAAAAGCTAGCATACTGCACTATCTGGATCACCTTTCAGTGTTAACTAGAGGATAGTTTTGCACTTGCGAAGAATCTCTAATCTCAGTGGAACCAGACCTGTGCATTCATAAGGAAGGTGCCCAGAATGTGCCCAGCTTTCTGGAAATTAGAAACAGTCCTTGAATTACAAATATTGAGTGCCTACAACAAATAACAGTACCTAAAATTTATATAGTGCTATCAGGTTTACATTTTCATATTCTTTTGATTCCTACATTGTGAATTTACATTAAGACTACTAGATTTTACCAACACCCTCTACACATATACACATACACACACACGCGCACACGTGCAAGAATGTACATTCATTTTGAATTGCCATTGTTTTTTGTTTGTATAAATGTCCAAACATGTATATATTATATTTAAGTATATATGAAAAAAAGAAGTGAAAATTACTACAATTACTTGTATACTACAATTAAGTATATATGAAAAAAGAAGTGAAAATTACTACAATTGCTTGAACCTATTATTTAAGGCAAGATCTGAAACACAACATTTTCAAGGAAGAGTTGAGAATGTGTACCAATTTATTTCCAGAGAATAAATATTGAGAACAATAACCACAAAGAAATTTATAGGGTAAAATGTTTTCATTGATTAGTAAGATTTTTTTTTTAGATTTCATATATATGGGAAGAAATAGCATTATGTAATGGAAAAAGAGACAACCTAGGAGACAGGATACTTAATCTCAAGGCCCACCTCTGGCACATACTGTCCATGAGATCTTAGGCAAGTCGTTTAACCTCTCAAAGATCCAGGCAAATTCTGAGAATATAAATTGAAAGGTGCATTTGTGTTTTGGTGGAGGAATTTTTCTCACTGGGAATTCCCTGTGACAATGAAATATCAGGTTTGATATTGTTATCTGGTGAGACAGAGATAGAGAGAGAAGGAGACAGAGAGAGAGAGAGAGAGAGAGAGAGAGAGAGAGAGAGAGAGAGAGAGAGAGGAGAGAGAGAGAGAGAGAGAGTTACATAATGGATGCCGCGCTGACCTGAAAATAACAAGAACAGACTATTAGTGTTTGTACAATACTATGACTCTGAAGACATGGGTGATTTAAAGTGGATGATGTAACACTCAAAATGCAAGAGTAAGATGAAGACTTAAAGTCAGTTTATTCCATCCCAAGTGGCACAAATCTGCATCTTTCTCAGAATAAGGAACCAGAAGGAAATAAATCTACTTTGTCAACCCCTTTCCACTCCTACCCATCTACAGGAAATAACTCAACTAACTCATTTAAAAAGGAGAGAAGTTCCACAAGACCCTCAGGAACTAGACAGAGTCAGAGAAACTTGAGTTGCCTGGATTATGTTATAACTTCTTCTTGAAGCTCTTTTGCCTGTTTGCTTCTAGGATTCCAATTCCCCTAGAGTTTTCCTTCTTCTCCAATCACTTCATTGCTATATTAGTTGTTCCACTGTACCTCCTCTTCTAGTCCTTACTGGTAGCTGTCATTGTACTCAGACCTTTTTGCTTTTTCAACACATTTTGCCTCATAAACTCATTCACTGTCATGCTTTCAACAATCACATTTTTATGGATGTCTCTAGTCTACATCTCTACCAGTGATGAATCTGCTGAGTGTTAATTTTGCATGTCCAATTACCAATGAAAAATTACACCTTGCATAACTTGTCCTCTCCATAATATACAAAAGACAAGCAATTCTTTTCTGTTTTCTCTGTTAGTCCATTCCTTAACAAGGGATCATGCACTGAGATTTCAAAGGGATACTGGAGGCCATCTAGTCATATTTTGAAATCTTCTGCATGAGAAACTGAGTCATATAGAGCATAAGTGACTTGTCCAAAGTCATACAAATAGTATCAAAGTCAGGGTTTGAATTCAGGTTTTCTAACTCAAAGTCCATCCCTTGTTTGATTTCACCATGTTACCTACCTCCAAATACACCATTTTCCTATCTCTCAAGTCAGAACTCAAAAGGATTTATGTTCCTACTGAACTATGGCTTTTTAATTTCCATAAATAATTCGTGTCATCTTGTATTTCAAAAGACACTCAGTTTTATATTTGATAGGAAGACTAAACATAAGACCCACTTGAGCAGTGCTGTGAAACAGTCTTCTACTTCACAAGAATATTCAGAGGGTGGTATGACTTATGATTGTCTGAGAAACTAGTAAGTTTAAATCTGATATAACAAAGTTTTGAAGAAGACTCATATGAGAAAAAGATCTCCAGGAAGGCAGGAGGTTAGGAAGGGAAGATGGAAGGAGGAAGAGGGAGGAGAGAGAGAGAGAAAGAGAGAGCGAGATTAGTTTTTGACTAGCAGTTAAAATACTTGGAATAGAAGAGGTTGACTCTTGAAAAAGCAGGAATTGACACAAGTTCCTACAAAAGGTAAGAAGCAGGCAGGGAATAAAGATACATAAGTTTAAGGGTAGAGCCAAGATGGCAAAGGCATTAATTCACCTGACCTTTCCTAAATTGATCTCTAAGTAACATTAAAATAATGTCTCAAAACAAATTCGGGAGAGTCAGAACCAATAATGAGTATGTGTGAAACAATTTTCCAGACCAAGACAACTTGAAAGGTTGGCAGAAAAGGTCTGTTTCACTGGGCTGAGAGTGAACTATAGTCTAGCATCTAGCAGAGGCCCCACCAGCAAAGGTCTCACCTGGAGAGACAACTGAAGACTTTGGAGGTGATTGAATCTGTGTTACTGGAAATTTCCAAAGATCTTAGTCCACAGCTGGGACAGAAAACTGGCCAGAAGGTAGATTACAAGGAACCTTTTGCTGGCACTGGGAGCAGGACTCTGTCTCATTCCCAAAACACAATACTGGGTTTTGGTCCCAGGGTAAGAGAGAGCACCAGTAGGAACAGGGGCCCTGGTTGAAGCTCCAAGGCAGAAAACAGTGCTTGTGGTCACTCACAGGCTGGACCACAAACCAAGAAAACAGTAGCCAAACCTTTCCTTAGATCCTTCCACCTTGGAAGAACTTGCAAACCCCAAGAACTAGCTCCGAAAACAGCAGCATGAAAAATCTGAAGCTTTGAACAGTGCCCTCTCCACCCTGGGAGAAGAATCGAACTTTAATATAAAGTTAAAAGTTAAGAAATAAGCTGGAAAAATGAGCACGCAACAGAAATAAAGTTACTATGATGACAGGGGAAGATCAAAACACAAACTCAGAAGAAGGCAATGAAATCAAAGTGGCAACATTTAAATCCTCAAAGAAAATTGTGATTTGGTCTCAGGACTTGGAAAAGCTCAAAAGGGATTTTAAAAATCAAACAAGAAAGTTAGAGGAAAAATTGGAAAAAGAAATGAGAATGACACAAGAAAATCATTAAAAAAGAATCAAGAGTTTGAAAAACTTAGGCACAAAAATAACACTGATGAAAGTAACACTTTTAAAAAATTTAATAGACCAAATGGTAAAAGAGTCACAAAAATCCACTGAAGAGAAAGACTCCTAAAAAAGTAAAATTGGTCAAATGAAAAAGGAATTACAAAAGCACAGTAAAGAAAATAATTTCTTAAAAATTAGAATTGCAGTTAGTGAACACTAAAGATTCCATGAAACATCCAGAAAATTAAAATAAAATCAAAAGAATAAAAACAATAAAAGAAAATGTGAAATACTTGATTGGAAAAACAATTGACCAGCAAAATAGATTGAGAAGAGATCATTTAAGAATTACTAGACTACTTGAAAGACAACTTCAAAAATAAGAAGATATCATATCATATCTAGATATCATATTTCAAATAATTATAAAAGAAAATTGCTCAAATTTTAATGGCATCATCTCTAAGATAACAGGCCACATCTACTATGAACTTATTGTTGAATATGATGTAAGATTTTGGTATAAGCCTAATTTCTCCCTATTTTCCAAATTTTGCAGCAGATTTTATTGAATAAGAAGTTCATTCTTATATAATTTATGTTTTGAGGCCCAATTGAACATATGGTTATTGAGCAAAGGGGTTAAATCTTAAGGATGGGAACAACATGTAAATAAATAGGTATCTATAAGATCTGCATAGATTAACTGGGAGTTCACCTTAGAGGGGAAAGCATAAACAACACCAGCAGAAAGATGGCATGTAAACTTGATACTGAGGCTATATATTAAAGGAAATCACAGATTCCCCGAAGGCAAAGTTGATAAGGTCATTCCAAGCCTAATGAAAGGCCAGCAAGGAAATAGGAGACAAAGAGATACATATGAGGAATACCAAAAAGACTAATATAGCTAGGGAGTAGCTTTTTTTTTTATTTTATGGAGAACTCACACAGGGCAAGCCATCACATGGTGGTCAGAAGAAACAATATAAGACCCTCTCAAGGTCTCTCTCAAAAAATCTGGAATTGATTGTGTGACATGGGAGACACTGGCATAGGACTGCTCAGCATGGCATGTCCATGTCACAGAAGGTGCTGTGCTGTATAAGCAAAGCAGAATTGAAACAGTTCAAAGGAAATGCAAGATGCACAGATTTGAAGTATCCACCCCAAATGTCCACATGGACTCTGCCCAATTTGTGGTAGAGCATTGAGAGGTCTTGTTGGTATGATCAGCCACAGTCAGACAAAATGAAACTTGACTTTATCATACTGATGTCATTTTAGTCCTCTTCAAGAATGAAGGGTAGCCACCAACCAAGGGAGCATCAAGAGATGTACTGTGTGATGCACAAAAGGTAGGATGGGGTAGGTTTTGAAGAGCTTTAAATGGCTAAAAAATGGAGGTAATATTTGACCTTAGAAGTTATAGGAAGCCAATGGAGTTTATTGATTGGAGTGGGGGCTGTATGTGTGTAACATAGTTATATTTGCACTTCAAGAAAATCACATTGTCAGGTATGGTGAGGCTGGATTTGAATGGAGAGAAACTTAAGGCTGGAAGAAAAATTAGAATATATTTCAATAATCCAGACAAAAACTGAAAGCCTGAACTAGAGTGATACCTGTTTAAGTGTACAGAAATCAATTATGCAAGAGATATTGTAGAAATAGAAAGGACAAGATTGGGTAAATGATTAGAAATATGGAGTGGGTGAAAATTAGAACTGAGGATGACAGTTGAGCTTCAGGTCTCTCTGGAACCTCCACTGTGAAATGTCCAAAAGACAGTTGATAATGTAGGACCAGAATTCAGGGGAGAAACTAAGGAGGTAATTTACATAGAAAAGAAAAGAAAACCAAGAGTCACTGATGAGGTCACGAAGTAGCCATGGCAATTCTATATTTGGCCAATAATTTGCTTTAGTTCCAACTTATTAGACTTTTTGCACTGGCATAGAATATCAGAGTGAAATGATTCACTTTTCATTTTATGTAATCTAGTTGAATAGGGGTACCCTCTACAACAGTGATGTCAAACTCAATTAAAACCCCTGAAGCCCACACATTGACCTAGAAAGTCACAAATAAATATTATCTATGTTGTATTGTATCTTTTTTATTTTGTTAAATATCTCCCAGTTGCATTTTAAATTGGTTATAGAAATATTAATGTATGAGGTAGATATTGAATTCAAAACTGGTTGAATGGTTGAAACAAAAGAGTAGCCCTTAATGGTTCAGTGTCAACTGGGAAGGAAGTCTCCACTGAAGTAATCTGTGTTTAGACCTATGATGATTAATATCTTATGAATGGTTTTCATAAAGGCATAGATGACACAATTGTCAGATTTATGAATGATACAAAGTTGGGAAGGATCATTAATAAACTATATCTCACTTTATTCTTATGGAAGGGATAGAGAGATGGAAACCAAATGATAATACAATTAAGTAGATTTAAGAAATGATTGAATTTCTGGATTCAGATGACATTTATTAATTGTTCAATGTCAACTTAAAGAGAAGCGTTCAGTGTAATGCCCTAAGAAGCTGTGCTTGGCCTTGAGCTATTCAACAATTTTATCAACACTTTTAATAAAAGCGTTGATGAGTTACTTCTCAAACTTGAAAATGACAAAATCTGGAGGGATAGCTGACATACCAATTAACACTCAAAATGCCCATCAAGGGGGGCACAGCCAAGAAAGGGGAGTAGAAAGATGTATATACTCTAGCACTTCCCACACAGCCCACAAAATACCTGTAAAAATGACTCTCAACAAAGTCTAGAGCACCAGAAGTCACAGAAAAAGAGAGAGAAAGAGGTTTCCAAACAAAGGTAACCTGGAAGGCCAACAGGAAAGGTCTATCTCACGGATGCTGAGAGGAGCAGAGCACAGCCCTGGCCACACAGCACTGGGAGGAATAGGACCTGAACAGACCTCCCAGCAGAGCCCCTAGAAGGGAAGGTCCCAGATACCTCAACACACAAGTCACAAAGAAAGCTCCAAAGCTCAGTGGGGGAGGGCTTTCTGAGCTGGGCAGAAGGAAGTTTCTCCAACAATAGCCCCAGGCAACAGCAGAGACTGCTGCAGCAGTCTATAGGCACCTGGTGAGGCCAGGAAGCAACCTGGATCCATTGTTCAGGCAGCTCAGCTTGAAGTCTCTAGCAGTAGGGAACAGCTGATCTAAACCCCAGCCCTGAGTGACAGCCCCAACACCACCCAAAGCCCAGGGGAACCAAACAGCTGAGTTTAAGCTCTTGACAAAGGATTCAGAAGACATCAAGTAACTGGCTGGTAAAATGCCCAAAAATGGGTAAAAAAATAAGACCATAGAAGGTTACTTTCTTGGGGAACAGGTATCTCCTCCCATCCTTTCAGATGAGGAAGAACAAGCTTTACTGTCACAGGAAGTTAAGACACAGATTCCTGCCTCCAGGACCTTCAAAGTGAACTTAAATTGGACTCAGGCAATGGAAGAGCTTGAAAAGTGAGTTAACAGCTTGCTAAAGAGAACCAAAAAAATCTTGAGGAAAATAAGACCTTTAAAAAGAGGCGAACTCAATTGGAAAAAGAGGTCCAAAAAACCAATGAGGACAAGGAGCTATTAAAAAGGAGAATTAGCCAAATGGAGGAGAAGTTTCAGAAGCTCACTGAATAAAATAGTTCTCTGAAAGAGAGAAAGGAGTTCAGGAAAAAGAATGACTATGAGATAAACCAAGCATTTAGAGAACAAAAACAAAAGTTTGAAAAAAATAGAAGATAATGTGGAATACCTCATTGGAAAACAATTGACCTGGAAAACAGATCGAGGAGAAACAATTTAAAAACTGATGGGGCTTGGGAGCCAAGATGGCGGAATGAAAGCAATGACTCACCTAAGCTCTCGGACAAACTCCTCCAGGTACCTCTGAAAGGAGAATCTGACCAAATTTTGGAGGTGCAGAATCCAGTGGGAGACAGGTGGTAACGGATTCGGAGCTCAGGTTGGACTAGAAGGTCCATGGGAAGGATCTGTTCCACAGGGGTGAGCCCAGAGCACACAGCACACAGCACAGTGTGGCCAGCGCAGCGGAGCAAAAGGGACCTGAGAAACAGGAGCTGCGGGTGGAACCAGAGGAGCGGCACCAAGGGCAGGAGACAAGCCGAGTCAGTGAGAGCCGCCCAGTGCCAGATATCAGCACAGCAGCTCCTGAGACCTTCAGCCCAAAGATCAAACTTCGGTAAGTCACCTATTTGAACTTCCTGGAGCCAGGATGGTGGAGTGATCAGTAAATGCTCTCTTTTCCCCCCTTGATGACCATGAAAGAACCATAAAATATCTCCCCAGAAAAATCCCAGATCAGCAGAAATAGAAGAAGGAGACCAATAGTCTCATAACACCTGAGACGAGGACGAGGAAAATAGCTAAGGGGGATTCCTCCTACTGTGGCAGAGGCAAACCAGAAGGAGAGAGGACCCAGGGCAGAGAAAACTTACACTAGGACACAGGCAAGCCTCATTAGCAGGAGAGGAGCCCCAGGAGGGGTGGGAACACACATTAGCATCTAGGCATGCCTCAGCTGTCCAGGGGAATCAGAAAGACAACAGGGCAGCTGGGATTACCAGCCCCTGAGCTTGCCTATGCCTTAGTTCAGCTGACGAGATCTCCTGTGACCAGACCACTCCTCCCCCACACTTAACAAGCTAAACCCAGGGCTGATCAGGGAAACACCAAACAAAAACCTGCTTCTAGCTTTTTCACACATCAGCTCAGAAAAAAGTTCTCTAGCTTCTGACTGAAAGAACCAGAAGCCACAACCCTCAAATCAACATTATGAACAAGATAAAGCAGAGGGCCGAAAGAACCATAGAATCTTTCTATGGGGATAAGGACCAAAACACAACACCAAAGGGGTCAGAGCTGAGAATGTACTTCCATCTGAAACTTCAGAAGGGACTATGAACTGCTCACAAGCACAAGCAGCTCTCCTGGAACAGATGAAGAAGGAAATAGAAGATAAACTGGCCAATGATCTTAAAATTATTAAGAAAGAATTCACTGATGAGAACATCTCTTTGAAAAGGAAAATTGAACAATGGAAAAAGAAGTTCAAAAATTAACTGGAGAAAACAATTTCCTAAAAGGGCAAATGGAAAAGGAAGTACAAAAATTAAATGGAGAAAAATAGCTTCTTAAAAGGAAAAAATGGGCAAATGGAAAAGGAGATGCAAAAGTTAACGGAAGAAAACAATTTGATAAAGATTAGAATTGGGCAAGTAGAAACTAACGACTCAATGAGACAGCAAGAATCAGTCAAACAAAATCTAAAGAATGAAAGGATAGAAGAAAATGTAAAATATCTAATTGGAAAAACAACTGACCTGGAAAATAGATCCAGAAGAGAAAACTTAAGAATTATTGCCCTGCCAGAAACCCAGGATGGAGAAAAGAGCCTGGACAATAATCTTCCAGGAAATCATCAAGGAAAACTGCCCAGAAGTCCTAGATTCAGAGGGCAAAATCGTCATCGAAAGAATCCACCATTCCCCTCCTGAAAGGGATCCCAACCTCAAAACCCCAAGAAATATAGTTGCCAAATTCCAGAGCTATCAAGTGAAGGAGAAAATATTACAAGCAGCCAGAAAGAAACAATTTAAATATCAAGGAGATACAATCAGGATTACACAGGACCTTTCAGCTTCTACATTAAAAGATTGAAAGAATTGGAACCCAATATTCCATAAGGCAAAGAAGTTGGGACTACAACCAAGGATCAA
This sequence comes from Bettongia penicillata ogilbyi, assembly GCA_023548195.1. Lineage (NCBI taxonomy): Eukaryota > Metazoa > Chordata > Mammalia > Diprotodontia > Potoroidae > Bettongia > Bettongia penicillata. The sequence goes on along the minus strand of JAJHZJ010000395.1, from coordinate 109,222 downwards.
CTACCTAGCAAAGTTCAGCATAACATTTCAGGAAAGGAGAAAGTCATTCAACGAATAAAGGGATTTCCAGAGCTTCCTGACCAAAACTCCAGAACTTAATAGACAATTCGATCTTGAAATGCAGGTCTCAAGAGAATCATAAAAAGGTAAACAGTGGGGGGAGGTAACAACTTGTTACTTAATTAGGGCAAATTGTTTACCTCCCTATAAGGGAAGATGATACCTGTTAATCTTGAGAACTGTGCAGCTATTAAGAAATATAAAAGGGATTTGCATAGGGGGGAACAGGTATAAAGTAAATGATATCATGATAAAAAATATGATTTAAGTATGAGAAGGGATTGTAATAGGAGGTGTGAAAAGGAGGAAGCAGAAAATGGCAAATTACATAACAAGAAGAAGTACAAAATCATAGTAGAGGGAAAGAGGGGAGGGAGATGAGCATTGTGTGAGAGGTACTCTCATCGGATTTGTTTAAAGGACGGAACAATAAACTTAAGTAGATAATCCTAACTAGCTCTATAGGCAGTAGGAGAGGAAGGGGGAAGAAAGGGGAGGGAGGCTAAAAGGGAGGGAAGAAGCAATAAGAGTAAAGGGGAGTAAAAGGGAGGGGGGCTAAAAGAAGGAGGGGAAGGCGGCAGGAGGAGGTAGTGAAAAGTGAATACTATTCAGGAGGGGAAGGGAGACAGGAGAGCTAAAAGCACAAATGGTGGCAAAGAAAATGGAGGGAAATTCACAGATTGTAATCATAACTGTGAATGTGAATGGAATGAATTCTCCCATAAAACGGAGATGGATAGCAGAATGGATTAAAAGCCATAATCCAACAATATGCTGCTTACAAGAAACACATTTGAAATGGGGGGATACACATACGATAAAGGTCAAAGGATAGAGCAGAACATATTGTGCTTCAGCTGATGTAAGAAAGGCAGGAGTAGCAATCCTAATCTCAGACAAAGCAAAAGTAGAAATAGATCTAATCAAAAGGGATAAGGATGGAAACTATATCCTCCTAAAAGGCACCATAGACAATGAAGCAATATCATTACTAAACATGTATGCTCCAAGTGGTATAGCATCCAGATTCTTAGAGGAGAGGTTGCGGGAGTTGAAGGAAGAAATTGACAGCAAAACTATACTAGTAGGGGACCTCCACCTCTCCTTTTCTGAAGTTGATAAATCTAACCTCAAAATAAACAAGAAAGAGGTTAAGGAGGTAAATAAAAACTCTAGACAAGGTAGATATGATAGATCTTTGGAGAAAATTGAATGGGAATAGAAAGGAATATATCTTTTTCTCAGCAGTACATGGAACATTTACAAAAATTGACCATGTACTAGGACATAAAAATCTCACAATCCAGTGTAGAAAGGCAGAGATAATCAGTGTATCCTTCTGAGATCATAATGCAAGAAAAATTATATGTAATAAAAGGCCATGGAAAGATAAAGCAAAAATCAGTTGGAAACTAAATAATCTAATCCTAAAGAAGGAATGGGTTTAAAGATGAAATCATAGAAACAATCAAGAATTTCATTCAAGAGAATGACAATAATGAGACAACCTACCAAATCTTATGGGATACTGCAAAAGCAGTTCTTAGGGGAAGTTTTATGTCTTTGAATGCCTACATAAATAAAATAGAGAAAGAGGAGATCAATGACTTGGGTATGCAGCTGAAAAAGCTAGAAAAAGAACAAATTGAAAATCCCCAAGAAAATACCAAATTAGAAATACTGAAAACCAAAGGAGAGATTAATAAAATTGAAATTAAGAAAACTATTGAATTAATGAATAAAACCAATAGTTGATTTTATGAAAAAACTAATAAAATTGATAAACCTTTGGTCAATTTGATTAAAAAAGAGAAAGAAGAAAATTATATTACTAATATTAAAAATGAAAGGGGGTGAACTCACCTCCAATGAGGAGGAAATTAAAACGATAATTGGAAATTACTTTGCCCAACTTTATGCCAACAAATTCGATAATCTAAATGAGATGGATGAATATTTTAAAAAATACAAATTGCCCAGATTAACAGAAGAGGAAATTGAATACTTAAACAACCCCATCTCAGAAAAAGAAATTGAACAAGCCATCAATGAACTCCCTAGGAAAAAATCTCCAGGACCAGATGAATTCACAAGTGAATTCTATCAAACCTTTAAAGAACAGTTAATTCCAATACTATATAGACTATTTTTGAAAATGGGGGACTAAGGAGTCCTCCCAAATTCTTTCTATGATACAAATATGGTTTTGATACCCAAACCAGGAAGAGACAAAACAGAGAAAGAAAATTATAGACCAATTTCTCTAATGAATATAGATGCAAAAATTTTTAACAAGATTTTAGCAAAACGAATACAGTATCTTATCAAGAGAATAATACATTATGATCAGGTAGGTTTCATACTAGCAATGCAGGGCTGGTTCAATATTAGGAAAACTATTAGCATTATTGATCATATCAACAACAAAACTAACAAAAACCACATGATTATCTCAATAGATGCAGAAAAAGCTTTCGACAAAATACAGCACCCATTCCTATTAAAAACACTGGAGAACATAGGAATAAAGGGAACTTTCCATAAAATAATAAGCAGTATCTACCTAAAACCTTCAGCATGCATTATATGCAATGGGGATAAGCTAGGTGCATTTCCAATAAGGTGAGGGGGTGAAACAAGGATGCCCATTATCACCACTAATATTCAATATGGTACTAGAAATGTTAGCGGTAGCAATTAGACAAGATAAAGAAATTGAAGGAATAAAAACAGCCAAAGAAGAAACTAAGTTATCACTCTTTGCAGATGATATGATGATATACTTAGAGAATCCCAGAGATTCAAGTAAAAAACTACTTGAACTAATAAACAACTTTGGCAAAGTTGCAAGTTACAAAATAAACCCACACAAATCTTCTGCATTCCTATATAATAGCAACAAAGTCCAACAGCAAGAGATAGAAAGAGAAATCCCATTTAAAGCTAGAGTAGACACTCTAAAATGCTTAGGAGTTTACCTGCCAAAACAAACCAGGGATTATATGAACACAGTTACAAGACACTTGTTGCACAAATAAAGTCAGATTTAAGTAAGTGGAAAAACATCAGTTGTTCATGGGTAGGCTGAGCTAATATAATAAAAATGACAATTCTATCTAAATTAATCTACTTATTTAGTGCCATACCAATTAAACTATCAGATAATTATTTTCTAGAGCTGGATAAAATAATATCAAAATTCATTTGGAAAAACAAAAGGTCCAGAATATCAAAGGGACTAATGAAAAGAAATGCTTGGGAAGGTGGCCTAGCACTACCAGACCTCAAATTGTATTATAAAGCAGCAATTATCAAAACCACTTGGTATTGGCTAAGAAACAGAGGGGTAGACAAATGGAACATACTCAGCACTCAAGACACAGTAGGCAAGGAATATAGCAACCTCCTGTTTGATAAACCCAAAGATCCCAGCTTCTGGGATAAGAACTCACTGTTCAACAAAAATTGCTGGTTAAACCGGTTAACTGTGTGGCAGAAATTAGGCATAGACCCATGCCTGACACTGTACACAAGAATAAAGTCCAAATGGGTACATGATTTAGGTATAAAGATTGATACCATGAATAAACTGGAGAAGCAAGGAATAGTGTATTTTTCAGATTTATGGAGAGGGGAAGAATTTTTTTCTAAAGAAATGATAGAAAGCATTATGAAATGCAAGATGGATAATTTTGATTACTTTAAACTGAAAAGTTTTTGCACAACCAAATCCAATGCAACCAAAATTCGGAGGGATGTAGTAAGTTGGGAAAAAAATTTTACTGCTAAGCTCGGGGATAAAGGCCTCATTTCTAGAATATATAGAGAACTGACTCAAATATATAACCATACAAGTCATTCCCCAATTCATAAATGATCAAAGGATATGAACAGGCAATTTTCAGGGGAAGAAATTAAAGATATCTATAATCATATGAAAAAGTGCTCTAAATCACTATTGATTAGAGAGATGCAAATCAAAACAACTCTGAGAGTACCACATCACACCTATAAGATTGGCAAACATGACAGAACAAGAAAATCATAAATGCTGGAGAGGATGTGGGAGAGTTGGAACACTAATTCATTATTGGTGGAGCTGTGAGATCATCCAACCTTCTGGAGAATGGTTTGAAACTATGCCCAAAGGGCTACAAAAACGTGCATACCCTTTGACCCCGCAATATCGCTACTAGGACTGTATCTCCAAGAGATGATAAAAATGGGAAAGGGTCCCACGTGTACAAAAATATTTATAGCAGCTCTCTTTGTGGTAGCCAAAAATTGGAAGTCGAGGGGATGCCCATCAATTGGGGAATGGCTGAATAAATTATGGTATATGAATGTAATGGAGTACTATTGTGCCATAAGAAATGATGAAAAAGAAGACTTCAGGGAGGCCTGGAGGGACTTATATGATCTGATGCTGAGTGAAAGGAGCAGCAGGAGAACTTTGTGCACAGCAACGACCACAATGTGCGAGTTTTTTCTGGTAGACTTGGAACTTTGTAATAACACAAGAACTTACTGAGAAAAAAAAAATCCCAGTTTTGGTCTTCTAAGGCAAAATGCCTTCCACACTCAGAGAAAGAAATATGGAAGTCACTTGCAGAATGTAGCAGATCATGTTTGTGTGTGGGTGGGTTTCAGTGTATTATATTTTGATTTGTTATATGATTTCTTCCATTTATTTTAGTTCAACTACATAGCATGACTATAGTGAAAATGTGCTCAATAGGAAAGTATATGTAGAACCTATACAGAATTGTATGCTGTCATGGGGACGGAGGGGGGTAGTGGGGGGGAAGGTGTAGGGGGGGATAAAATCTTAATTATAAGGAAGTGATTGTAGAACATTAAAAAAAATAAAAAAATAAATATAATTAAAAAAAATCATTTGATTAAAAAAAAAAATTATGGAGACTGCCTGAAAGCCATGATCAAAAAAAAGCCTAGACATTATCTTCCATGAAATTATCAAGGAAAACTGTCCTGATATTCCAGAACCAGAGGGCAAAAAAATATTGAAAGAATCCACCAGTCATCTCCTGACAGAGACCCGAAAAGAGAAACTCCTAGGAATACTGTGGTAAAACTTCAGAGTTCCAGGTCAAGGAGAAAATACTGCAAGCAACTAGAAAGAAAAAAATCGAGTATTGTGGAAATACAATCAGAATAACACAGGATCTGGCAGTTTCAACATTAAGGGACTGAAGGGCTTGGAATAGGATATTCCAGAAGTCAAAGGAACTGAGATTAAAACCAAGAATCACCTACCCAGCAAAACTGAGTATAATACTTCAGGGGAAAAAATAGTCTTTCAATGATATAGAGAACTTTTCAGCATTCATGTTGAAAAGATCAGAACTGCATAGAAAATCTGAGTTTCAAACACAAGAATCAAGAGAAGCTTGAAAAGGTAAATAGGAAAGAGAAGTCATAAAAGACTTTCTAAAGCTGAACTCTTTACATGCCTACATGGAAAGGAAATATTTTTAACTCTTGAGACTTTTCTCAGTATTTGGGTAAGTAGAGGGATTGTACATACACACACACACACACACAGAGAGAGAGAGAGAGAGAGAGAGAGAGAGAGAGAGAGAGTACAGGCTGTGTTGAATCAGAAGAGATGATAAACACAAATAAAAGATAAAAAATAAAAATTAAGGGGTGAGGGAGGAAAATACTGGGAGGAGAAAGAGAAATGGAACAGGGCAGGCTATAACTCATAAAAGAAATAAAGAAAAATCTTGTTCAATGGAGAAGAAAAGGGAGAGAGGGAGAGGGGGAAAGTGAAGCTACTCTCTCCACATGTGGTTTAAGGAGGGAATAAACTGCTCACTAAATTTGGTATAAAAATCCATCTTATACTATAGGAAAGTAGCGGGGAGGAGGCAACAAGTGGGTAAGGGAAATGATAGAAGGGAGGGCAAATGGGAGAAGGAAGTAAACAGAAATAAACACTTTTGGAAAGGGACAAGGTCAAATGAGGGAATAAAAAACAAGGGGGGATAGAGTAGGATAGATGGCAATATAGTTAGTATTACACAGCATGATTGTTATGGAAATCTTCTGCAAAATGACACATATATAGCCTGTATTGAACTGTTTGCCTTCTCAGTGGGGATGGATAGGGAGGGAGGGAGGGAGGGAAAAAAGGTGGAATTCAAAGTATTAGAATGAATGTTGACAATTATTATTGCATATAACCCAGGAAATAAGAAACACAGGGAATGGGATATAGAAATTTATCTTCTCCTACAAGAAAAGAGATAAGATGGAGATAAGGGAAGGGTGCGGTGTGATAGAAGGGAGGGGTCATTGAGGAAAGAGACAATCAGAATGCAAGTTATTACGGAGTGGGGGGGAAAGATGGGGAGAAAAATTGGACATATTACAAAGTGATATAAAAGCAATTAATATTAAACCAATTGATTGAATTAATTACTGAGACTAAATCAGAGGACATCTTTAGTTTGGGGAAATGAATTTTAGTATAAGTCTCCTAGAGGAAGGCAACTTCGGGTAAAATTTGGCATTGATGGAAAAGTTAAGGTTTTAATGGTAAATTTGATTTTATGATTGTTATTTAAGCAGGAACTAGAACAGGCATAGAAAGGCATGTAAGCCACTTAAGACTTGCCTCAAAAGATGTTCCTTAGCCAATGTGAAATTATAGCCATATGTGAAATCTGGTTATTGGAACTTGCTATTTTAAGATGCTATGGAACTATTAAGTGACTGTTTTTCTGAGTCTAACTCCAGGTATGGATAGCAACAAAGGCATTCTGAGCCTCCAATCCATGATGCCAGTAAGCCTGTGAGATGCTGGCATGAACTACAAAAGGTGATCTCATGGGAAGGGTAAGAGAGCGGCTGTTCAGCCTGGGATGAGGTAGGATTCTCCTGACTCAATTTCTCCACTGACACCTGGAAGACTCTAAGGCTCACTGAATTCAAGTTGACAATCTACTGCTGCCTGGAATTGACATGAAGTTGGGGAGATATTGTTTCCCTGCAATGTCCCTACTCTTAGTGGCAATTTTCTATAGTCAAAATGCTTGTAAGCTTAATACCAGATCTATTAAATTATAGATTGTTGGTAGGGGAACATCCAAGGTCAAGTCTAAAATTAAGCTATTAGGCTTAGGACTTTAGACCAACAACAATAAGTTAGGGTCCTTTAATTCTTAGTAATCATGTGGAGATAATTAGGGCTTATGAAGTTAGTATGCATAGTTATTATTTATGTCTCATTTGGTTAATGTTTTAAAAAAATCCATTTGTGGTCTATATTGTAAATGCTTTAAAGAAATATCACCTGGCCAAAAGTTGGAATTATATTATGTGATTTGAACTGTGTTAAAAATGAAAAATAAAAATAAATAAAGGAAAAAAAGGAAGTAGAAGTCCAGAAGGATTAAGTGACTTTTTTTATACCAGATAATGAATTAATTGTAGAAATGGATCTTGAATCATCTCCAGAGAGCTATGATTTTTATTTCATTTGATTTGGATGACTTCCTTTTCACATAGCCTATTGGGCAATAAGGACTAAGCAACAGGTATATGGTCAACAGGTAAGTGTTGTTTTGTTTCGTTTTGTTTTAAAGATTTTAAAGATCTAATGGATTATGAATTTGTGTGCTTTGAACACCTGCTTCCTAGAAGTCAAATCTGAACACCTATTAAATTTGTTCTTAATATTTTTGTTGTTTTCTTATTAATGTTGGTTATTTGTACATTGTGAGTTCCTCTTCTGTTGCCTTTCCATGAATCAGTGCTACTTAGTGGAGCTTTTCCTGCATACATAATCACTTAATAGTCTCATAGTATCTAAAAATGGCAAGTTCCAATAACAAGGTTTCAAATATGATTATAATTTCACATTGGCTAAGGAACATCTTTTGAGGCAAGTCTTAAGTGGCTTACATGCCTTTCTACACATGTTCTAGTTACAGCTTAAATAGCAATCATAAAATCAAATTTATTATTAAAACCTTAACTTTTCCATCAATGCCATATTTTACCTGAGGTTACCCTCCTCTAGGAAATTTAGACTTAAATTCTTTTCCCCAAACTAAAGATGTCATTGATCTATTCTCAATAATTAATTCAGTCAATTGCTTTAATATTAATTGCTTTAACCTCACTTTGTAGCATGTCCAATTTTTCTCCCCATCACTCCCCTCCCCTGCTTCCTAATACCTTGCATTCTGATTACTCCTTCCCTCAATGTACCCTCCCTTCTATTACGCCCCACCCTTCCCTTATCCCCATTTTCTCTCTTTTCTTGTAGGGCAAGATAAATTTCTATTCCCTGTAGTTCTTATTTCCTGATTATATGCAATAAAAATTCTCAACATTCTTTGCTAATACTTTGAATTCCAACTTCTCTCCTTCCCCCCTCCTTCCCCAGCCCCACTGAGAAGGGAAGCAATTCAATACAGACTTAATATGTGTTCTTTTGCAAAAGACTTCCATAATAACCATGTTGTATAATACTAATTGTATTGCCCTCTGTCCTACTCTATCCTCCCTTATTTTTCCCCCCACAACTAACCTTGTCCCTTCTTGAAAGTGTTTATTTCTAGTGACTCCTTTCTCCCATTTGCCCTCTGTTCTAACATTCCCCTCACCCCACTTGTCACATTTTTTTTTAGTTCTCCTTCAGTAAGCTGCTAATTGTTTTTTAAGGTCTTCTATTGCCTGAGCCCCATTTAAGTTCCCTTCGGAGACCCTGGAGGCAGAGGCCTTGACTTCCTCTGACAGTATGCCTTGTTCTTCCTCTTCGGAAAGGATGTGGGGAGACACCTGTTCCCAAGAAAATAACCTTCTATGGTCCTTATTTTTTTACCCTTTTTTGGGCATTTTCCCAGCCAGTTACTTGGCTTCTGAGTTTCTTCTCCACAACCACATCACCTCCACTTCTGCCAAGGCAGCACTGGGGGCTGAGATTCAGATGAACAGCTCCAAAGCCTCAGAGTTTTTTAGGAAGGGGAAGGGCTGCTATTCAGTGTGAGATTAAGATCCCCTGTTCAAGTGGGGGCAGGGCCACCACACAGGGTTTAGTTCCCTCAGGGGGTTTATGAAGAGACCTTCAACAATGGCTGATTTGGGAGCCCCATTCACTGCTGCCTCTACTGCTGCCTCCTGAGGACACCTGAGTTCTGGGGACACTCTGCTCCCTTCTAAGCCAGCCAACAAGACTCTTTCACTGACCTTTGGCACCTGCGGGTTGAGGGATCTGCACTACTTGTGGAAATTCTGTCCCTGAAGCCTGCTTGGATCTGCTCCTTTTGGTGCTGCATGGCTAAGGCAAGGCTGGGCTCTGCTCTGAGTCCGGTACTCAACAGACCTTTCCCATATGTCTTTCAGGTCTCTCTGAGATAGAAATCTCTTCCACTCCATTGTTCTGTGGCTTCTGCTGCTCTAGAATTTGTTGAGAGTTCTTCTTTACAGGTATTTTATGGGCTGTGGGGTAAGAGCTAGCATATGTGCGTCGAAATTTCTACTCCGCCATCTTGGCTCCCTCCAAAATAAAATTTTTATTAAGGGCCTAATTATGTGCACGTATGCCAGGGCTTATCAAGATACTATTAGGAGACACCATGTTTTCCAGAGCTATGTTCCAGCAAGCAAGCTGTGCCCTGAGCTTGGGTGTAACAACAGTCCTTTGCACTCACCTTCTGAATGATTGATTTCACCCTCTAGAAAACTCACATAATTATTGTATTGCTTTGACCACCACTAGGTGTTCTCTGAGTTCAGACAAGCGCTAGACAAACTCCAAGTTCTGGTCATGACGCTCTGCTGTGACTCAAACTTGTCTGGTTGTTACTGTTACCTTTAGTTGTCAGGGCTACAGCTTACTGCGTAAGTATTGAGATCTGCCTGTACTAAATCAGGGTCCCTCACAAGGTGAGAGACCTGGCACATGCGTTTAATCTCCTTCTTTCTTTACAAGCCATTTCCTTTATTTTGAAATTATAATCTTGTTTGATCCCTGAAAAAAAAATGCCCACCAAAATAACATTGACTTAATAGAGTATTGAGCTAAATCCAAGTAAATTAAATGTAATAGAAAAAAACTAAAGTCTTAGGCTTGGGGTCAAGAAATTTACTTCATAGATATAAGATGGATAGAAGTTACAAAAAAGGGAAAATTCAGGCCAGATATAAGGAAAAACTTCCTGATGATTCAAGATAGGCAAAATCTTGGAATATATTGCCTCAAGATGCAGTAATTGTCGTCACCTCATCAGAGAGCTAAAACCACTTCTTTCACTATGTTATGTAGCAGTGATACTTTAGGAGAATGGTTTAGCCTAGAAAGCCACTAAGAAATTCCTTAATGGAATCCCTTCCAAGAAATTCTGTGAATTATGTCTGAAATCACAAGTTATTGATTTACTTACTAAAACAAAGTTGAGGTATCTTGTCTTAAGACCCCATATCACTTTCATCCCTCTCCCCTAATGAACTGAGTGGAGCAAAAATTCCATTCTACCTTCTGTTTGTCATGATTTTGTAGAACAGGGATTTTGTAGATTTATAGTTAAAAGCAACATTAGAGGTTATCTCGTCCAAGGCTCTCATTTTCACAGATGAGGAGATAGTCCTTAAAAAAGTTAGACAACTTGCTAAGGATCATGCAAGTAGTAAATTGCAGGGTCAAGATTCAAATTTCATGTTTCCTCACTAAATCTAGTGCTACACCTTAAATGTGGTCTCTAAATCTTAAGTTTTCAGTAATTACCTTGATAATAATTACATTCCTCAATTTATTCATTAAATACAAGACAGGAAAATACAGTTTTACATCTCCCAGTAAACTTCTTACTCTGTTATACAGGACAATTTGTTCAAAGAGAGAGTCTAGAGATCCTAGAAGGAAAATGGATAATAAGCAACCCCTTCCCAAGTGCTTCTGGAAGCCCACTCCCAAGTGCATAGCTAAGAGGATAGAGACATCACTAAAGGTAGGCAGTACCGATTGCTATATTTGGGCATTTCAAATATGCCTTGGCAAATGTTTCTAATATGCTTTGAAGATGAAAATTGCCTTAGGAGCACTAGATTGTTTCAGCTTATTGTGCTTCCTATGATTAAAAAGCCACAGAGGTAAAACCATTAATCTAACAAGAATATAAGAAGTCCAAATGATGATAAAGCTAAGTGAAAAGAAACATGTTGCAAAATAAAGCATAGTTAGTCCCTCTGTTCTGACATAGTTAATTAACTTTGTTCTTTAAACAAAACAATACACCAAGAAAAATGCCACTGGAAGACTGAGAAATTATTCTTGTTGTAATTGATATAATAGATTGAATGACTGTCTTATAATATGTTATTCTGAAATGGAAAGAGGTTTAATTATCATTGCAACTAACGTATTTGATATCACTTGTCAGGCCTCTCAAGTCTGGAGGAGCAACACTTGGCCAAATTACTCCTTAATGCTTTTAATGATGATTTAACAACACAAAAATTATGTGAAATTGTATCTACTCCTCTAGCATGCATACTTTGCTGGGTTTTCCAAGTTGTCCTTAAGAAAAGCTCAGGACTTCTTGTGAAATTTTAAAGGTGATTCGAAAGAAGCTCTATATCTAGAGATTTAGAAGTTAACTCTGTAACAGAAAAAAGTCCATGAAAAAAATGTTAGAAAAAGAAAAAAGTTCATAGCTCGCTCGCTCTTTCTCTCTCACTCTCTCTCTCTCCCTCCCTCCCGCCTTCCCTTCCTCTCTCCATACATATGTGTATGTGTGTGTGTGTGTGTGTATATTATATGTGCATGTGTATATATGACATATTTGAACTACAGAAACTAATAGTTGAAAGGGACCACAGGCCTTCTAATCCAGATCATATTTGTAAAAGAATTTCCTTTTCAATATCCCCAGGTAAAATTTATTTAGATTTTGCTTGAAGACCTCTAGTGAAGGAAAATAAACACTTCCTGTGATGGACTGGAATACTTAGGAATTGCTCTAATTGCGAGGAAATTGTTCCCTACAAATTTAATTCTGTGCCTTCAGTGATGTTGGTATAGTTGGGGGGGGGGGGCAGAATCACTAATACCTCTTTTACCTAAATTCAATTTAACCCTCAAAGACAGCTATTTTGTACTCTACTTGTGACTTAATAGAAGTGTTTCTTTACAGTAACTACTTAGTACACTGAACTGTGAGTCAGATTGCCCCTAAATAGCTTTAGATATGTCCTCTAACATTTCTGAGACTTAATTTCCTCATATATTAAAGAATTTGAATTAAATTATCTTCAAGATTCAAAGGTCCCCTCAAGTTCTTAGTTTTTTTATTATTTCATCAACTAACTACTAAAAGGAAGTGGATGAAGATTATGTGATTTGTAGTAGTTTTCCAGAAAACCCTCCAAGCAAAAAGTCCCAGAAATGAGGAATTTTGTAACATTTAGAAAATTAAAGCTGACAATCAACAACTGAACACAAAATAGGTACATGAGAAAATTTTGAAAACAAGGTTAGAAATGAGTAAAATGGAAAATAAAAAGACTGAGATATATTAAACAAAACTAAAATTGGTTCTGTGAAGAGACTAATAAAAATCATAATCCTTAAGCTAAACCAAAGAAAGAAAAAGAGAGACAGAGAAATCAAATTACCAAAATAAAAAATAAGTGAATATGGCTAAGTCATAAAAGATAAGAATGAAAAAATGAATTATCATAACTTACTAACACGCACATATGAATCATCATAACCTATTGAAATGAAAGGGGTGAACTCACCTCCAATGAGGAGGAAATTAAAACGATAATTGGAAATTACTTTGCCCAACTTTATGCTGACAAATTCGATAATCTAAATGAGATGGATGAATATTTTAAAAAATACAAATTGCCCAGATTAACAGAAGAGGAAATTGAATACTTAAACAACCCCATCTCAGAAAAAGAAATTGAACAAGCCATCAATGAACTCCCTAGGAAAAAATCTCCAGGGCCAGATGAATTCACAAGTGAATTCTATCAAACCTTTAAAGAACAGTTAATTCCAATACTATATAGGACTATTTTGAAAATGGGGGACTAAGGAGTCCTCCCAAATTCTTTCTATGATACAAATATGGTTTTGATACCCAAACCAGGAAGAGACAAAACAGAGAAAGAAAATTATAGACCAATTTCTCTAATGAATATAGATGCAAAAATTTTTTAACAAGATTTTAGCAAAACGAATACAGTATCTTATCAAGAGAATAATACATTATGATCAGGTAGGTTTCATACCAGCAATGCAGGGCTGGTTCAATATTAGGAAAACTATTAGCATTATTGATCATATCAACAACAAAACTAACAAAAACCACATGATTATCTCAATAGATGCAGAAAAAGCTTTCGACAAAATACAGCACCCATTCCTATTAAAAACACTGGAGAACATAGGAATAAAGGGAACTTTCCATAAAATAATAAGCAGTATCTACCTAAAACCTTCAGCAAGCATTATATGCAATGGGGATAAGCTAGGTGCATTTCCAATAAGGTGAGGGGTGAAACAAGGATGCCCATTATCACCACTAATATTCAATATGGTACTAGAAATGTTAGCGGTAGCAATTAGACAAGATAAAGAAATTGAAGGAATAAAAACAGCCAAAGAAGAAACTAAGTTATCACTCTTTGCAGATGATATGATGATATACTTAGAGAATCCCAGAGATTCAAGTAAAAAACTACTTGAACTAATAAACAACTTTGGCAAAGTTGCAAGTTACAAAATAAACCCACACAAATCTTCTGCATTCCTATATATTAGCAACAAAGTCCAACAGCAAGAGATAGAAAGAGAAATCCCATTTAAAGCTAGAGTAGACACTCTAAAATGCTTAGGAGTTTACCTGCCAAAACAAACCCAGGGATTATATGAACACAATTACAAGGACACTTGTTGCACAAATAAAGTCAGATTTAAGTAAGTGGAAAAACATCAGTTGTTCATGGGTAGGCTGAGCTAATATAATAAAAATGACAATTCTATCTAAATTAATCTACTTATTTAGTGCCATACCAATTAAACTATCAGATAATTATTTTCTAGAGCTGGATAAAATAATATCAAAATTCATTTGGAAAAACAAAAGGTCCAGAATATCAAAGGGACTAATGAAAAGAAATGCTTGGGAAGGTGGCCTAGCACTACCAGACCTCAAATTGTATTATAAAGCAGCAATTATCAAAACCACTTGGTATTGGCTAAGAAACAGAGGAGTAGACAAATGGAATAGATTTGGCACTCAAGCCACAGTAGGCAAGGAATATAGCAACCTCCTGTTTGATAAACCCAAAGATCCCAGCTTCTGGGATAAGAACTCACTGTTCGACAAAAATTGCTGGGAAAACTGGTTAACTGTGTGGCAGAAATTAGGCATATACCCATGCCTGACACCGTACACAAGAATGAAGTCCAAATGGGTACATGATTTAGGTATAAAGATTGATACCATGAATAAACTGGAGAAACAAGGAATAGAGTATTTATCAGATTTATGGAGAGGGGAAGAACTTTTTTCTAAAGAAACGATAGAAAGCATTATGAAATGCAAGATGGATAATTTTTGATTACTTTAAACTGAAAAGTTTTTGCACAACCAAACCCCAATGCAACCAAAATTCGGAGGGATGTAGTAAGTTGGGAAAAAAATTTTACTGCTAAGCTTGGGGATAAAGCCTCATTTCTAGAATATATAGAGAACTGACTCAAATATATAACCATACAAGTCATTCCCCAATTCATAAATGATCAAAGGATATGAACAGGCAATTTTCAGGGGAAGAAATTAAAGATATCTATAATCATATGAAAAAGTGCTCTAAATCACTATTGATTAGAGAGATGCAAATCAAAACAACTCTGAAGTACCACATCACACCTATAAGATTGGCAAACATGACAGAACAAGAAAATCATAAATGCTGGAGAGGATGTGGGAGAGTTGGAACACTAATTCATTATTGGTGGAGCTGTGAGATCATCCAACCCTTCTGGAGAATGGTTTGAAACTATGCCCAAAGGGCTACAAAAACGTGCATACCCTTTAACCCCGCAATATCGCTACTAGGACTGTATCTCCAAGAGATGATAAAAATGGGAAAGGGTCCCCACGTGTACAAAAATATTTATAGCAGCTCTCTTTGTGGTAGCCAAAAATTGGAAGTCGAGGGGGATGCCCATCAATTGGGGAATGGCTGAATAAATTATGGTATATGAATGTAATGGGAGTACTATTGTGCCATAAGAAATGATGAAAAAGAAGACTTCAGGGAGGCCTGGAGGGACTTATATGATCTGATGCTGAGTGAAAGGAGCAGCAGGAGAACTTTGTGCACAGCAACGACCACAATGTGCGAGTTTTTTCTGGTAGACTTGGAACTTTGTAATAACACAAGAACTTACTGAGAAAAAAAAAAATCCCAGTTTTGGTCTTCTAAGGCAAAATGCCTTCCACACTCAGAGAAAGAAATATGGAAGTCATTTGCAGAATGTAGCAGATCATGTTTGTGTGTGGGTGGGTTTCAGTGTATTATATTTTGATTTGTTATATGATTTCTTCCATTTATTTTAGTTCAACTACATAGCATGACTATAGTGAAAATGTGCTCAATAGGAAAGTATATGTAGAACCTATACAGAATTGTATGCTGTCATGGGGACGGAGGGGGGGTAGTGGGGGGAAGGTGTAGGGGGGATAAAATCTTAATTATAAGGAAGTGATTGTAGAACATTAAAAAAAATAAAAAAATAAATATAATAAAAAAAAAATCATTTGATTAAAAAAAAAAATTATGGAGACTGCCTGAAAGCCATGATCAAAAAAAGAGCCTAGACATTATCTTCCATGAAATTATCAAGGAAAACTGTCCTGATATTCCAGAACCAGAGGGCAAAAAAATATTGAAAGAATCCACCAGTCATCTCCTGACAGAGACCCGAAAAGAGAAACTCCTAGGAATACTGTGGTAAAACTTCAGAGTTCCAGGTCAAGGAGAAAATACTGCAAGCAACTAGAAAGAAAAAAATCGAGTATTGTGGAAATACAATCAGAATAACACAGGATCTGGCAGTTTCAACATTAAGGGACTGAAGGGCTTGGAATAGGATATTCCAGAAGTCAAAGGAACTGAGATTAAAACCAAGAATCACCTACCCAGCAAAACTGAGTATAATACTTCAGGGGAAAAAATAGTCTTTCAATGATATAGAGAACTTTTCAGCATTCATGTTGAAAAGATCAGAACTGCATAGAAAATCTGAGTTTCAAACACAAGAATCAAGAGAAGCTTGAAAAGGTAAATAGGAAAGAGAAGTCATAAAAGACTTTCTAAAGCTGAACTCTTTACATGCCTACATGGAAAGGAAATATTTTTAACTCTTGAGACTTTTCTCAGTATTTGGGTAAGTAGAGGGATTGTACATACACACACACACACAGAGAGAGAGAGAGAGAGAGAGAGAGAGAGAGAGAGAGAGAGAGAGAGAGTACAGGCTGTGTTGAATCAGAAGAGATGATATCCACACAAAAAAGGTATAAATAAAAATTACGGGGCGAGGGAGGAAAATACTGGGAGGAGAAAGAGAAATGGAACAGGGCAGGCTATAACTCATAAAAGAAATAAAGAAAAATCTTGTTCAATGGAGAAGAAAAGGGAGAGAGGGAGAGGGGGGAAAGTGAAGCTACTCTCTCCACATGTGGTTTAAGGAGGGAATAAACTGCTCACTAAATTTGGTATAAAAATCCATCTTATACTATAGGAAAGTAGCGGGGAGGAGGCAACAAGTGGGTAAGGGAAATGATAGAAGGGAGGGCAAATGGGAGAAGGAAGTAAACAGAAATAAACACTTTTGGAAAGGGACAAGGTCAAATGAGGGAATAAAAAACAAGGGGGGATAGAGTAGGATAGATGGCAATATAGTTAGTATTACACAGCATGATTGTTATGGAAATCTTCTGCAAAATGACACATATATAGCCTGTATTGAACTGTTTGCCTTCTCAGTGGGGATGGATAGGGAGGGGAGGGAGGGAGGGAGGGAAAAAAAGGTGGAATTCAAAGTATTAGAATGAATGTTGACAATTATTATTGCATATAACCCAGGAAATAAGAAACACAGGGAATGGGATATAGAAATTTATCTTCTCCTACAAGAAAAGAGATAAGATGGAGATAAGGGAAGGGTGCGGTGTGATAGAAGGGAGGGGTCATTGAGGAAAGAGACAATCAGAATGCAAGTTATTACGGAGTGGGGGGGGAAAGATGGGGAGAAAAATTGGACATATTACAAAGTGATATAAAAGCAATTAATATTAAACCAATTGATTGAATTAATTACTGAGACTAAATCAGAGACATCTTTAGTTTGGGGAAATGAATTTTAGTATAAGTCTCCTAGAGGAAGGCAACTTCGGGTAAAATTTGGCATTGATGGAAAAGTTAAGGGTTTTAATGGTAAATTTGATTTTATGATTGTTATTTAAGCAGGAACTAGAACAGGCATAGAAAGGCATGTAAGCCACTTAAGACTTGCCTCAAAAGATGTTCCTTAGCCAATGTGAAATTATAGCCATATGTGAAATCTGGTTATTGGAACTTGCTATTTTAAGATGCTATGGAACTATTAAGTGACTGTTTTTCTGAGTCTAACTCCAGGTATGGATAGCAACAAAGGCATTCTGAGCCTCCAATCCATGATGCCAGTAAGCCTGTGAGATGCTGGCATGAACTACAAAAGGTGATCTCATGGGAAGGGTAAGAGAGCGGCTGTTCAGCCTGGGATGAGGTAGGATTCTCCTGACTCAATTTCTCCACTGACACCTGGAAGACTCTAAGGCTCACTGAATTCAAGTTGACAATCTACTGCTGCCTGGAATTGACATGAAGTTGGGGAGATATTGTTTCCCTGCAATGTCCCTACTCTTAGTGGCAATTTTCTATAGTCAAAATGCTTGTAAGCTTAATACCAGATCTATTAAATTATAGATTGTTGGTAGGGGAACATCCAAGGTCAAGTCTAAAATTAAGCTATTAGGCTTAGGACTTTAGACCAACAACAATAAGTTAGGGTCCTTTAATTCTTAGTAATCATGTGGAGATAATTAGGGCTTATGAAGTTAGTATGCATAGTTATTATTTATGTCTCATTTGGTTAATGTTTTAAAAAAATCCATTTGTGGTCTATATTGTAAATGCTTTAAAAGAAAATATCACCTGGCCAAAAGTTGGAATTATATTATGTGATTTGAACTGTGTTAAAAATGAAAAATAAAAATAAATAAAGGAAAAAAAAGGAAGTAGAAGTCCAGAAGGATTAAGTGACTTTTTTTATACCAGATAATGAATTAATTGTAGAAATGGATCTTGAATCATCTCCAGAGAGCTATGATTTTTATTTCATTTGATTTGGATGACTTCCTTTTCACATAGCCTATTGGGCAATAAGGACTAAGCAACAGGTATATGGTCAACAGGTAAGTGTTGTTTTGTTTCGTTTTGTTTTAAAGATTTTAAAGATCTAATGGATTATGAATTTGTGTGCTTTGAACACCTGCTTCCTAGAAGTCAAATCTGAACACCTATTAAATTTGTTCTTAATATTTTTGTTGTTTTCTTATTAATGTTGGTTATTTGTACATTGTGAGTTCCTCTTCTGTTGCCTTTCCATCAATCAGTGGAGTACTTAGTGGAGCTTTTCCTGCATACATAATCACTTAATAGTCCCATAGTATCTAAAAATGGCAAGTTCCAATAACAAGGTTTCAAATATGATTATAATTTCACATTGGCTAAGGAACATCTTTTGAGGCAAGTCTTAAGTGGCTTACATGCCTTTCTATACATGTTCTAGTTACAGCTTAAATAGCAATCATAAAATCAAATTTATTATTAAAACCTTAACTTTTCCATCAATGCCATATTTTACCTGAGGTTACCCTCCTCTAGGAAATTTAGACTTAAATTCTTTTCCCCAAACTAAAGATGTCATTGATTTATTCACAGTAATTAATTCAGTCAATTGTTTTAATGCCACCTGCTTTAACCTCACTTTGTAGCATGTCCAATTTTTCTCCCCATCACTCCCCTCCCCTGCTTCCTAATACCTTGCATTCTGATTACTCCTTCCCTCAATGTACCCTCCCTTCTATTACACCCCACCCTTCCCTTATCCCCATTTTCTCTCTTTTCTTGTAGGGCAAGATAAATTTCTATTCCCTGTAGTTCTTATTTCCTGATTATATGCAATAAAAATTCTCAACATTCTTTGCTAATACTTTGAATTCCAACTTCTCTCCTTCCCCCCTCCTTCCCCAGCCCCCACTGAGAAGGGAAGCAATTCAATACAGACTTAATATGTGTTCTTTTGCAAAAGACTTCCATAATAACCATGTTGTATAATACTAATTGTATTGCCCTCTGTCCTACTCTATCCTCCCTTATTTTTTCCCCCACAACTAACCTTGTCCCTTCTTGAAAGTGTTTATTTCTAGTGACTCCTTTCTCCCATTTGCCCTCTGTTCTAACATTCCCCTCACCCCACTTGTCACATTTTTTTTTAGTTCTCCTTCAGTAAGCTACTAATTGTTTTTTAAGGTCTTCTATTACCTGAGCCCCATTTAAGTTCCCTTCGGAGACCCTGGAGGCAGAGGCCTTGACTTCCTCTGACAGTATGCCTTGTTCTTCCTCTTCTGAAAGGATGTGGGGAGACACCTGTTCCCAAGAAAGTAACCTTCTATGGTCTTATTTTTTTACCCTTTTTTGGGCATTTTCCAGCCAGTTACTTGGCTTCTGAGTTTCTTCTCCACAACCACATCACCTCCACTTCTGCCAAGGCAGCACTGGGGGCTGAGATTCAGATGAACTGCTCCAAAGCCTCAGAGTTTTTAGGAAGGGGAAGGGGCTGCTATTCAGTGTGAGATTAAGATCACCTGTTCAAGTGGGGGCAGGGCCACCACACAGGGTTTAGTTCCCTCAGGGGGTTTATGAAGAGACCCTTCAACAATGGCTGCTTTGGGAGCCCCATTCACTGCTGCCTCTACTGCTGCCTCCTGAGGACACCTGAGTTCTGGGGACACTCTGCTCCCTTCTAAGCCAGCCAACAAGACCCTTTCACTGACCTTTGGCACCTGCAGGTTGAGGGATCTGCACTACTGGTGGAAATTCTGTCCCTGAAGCCTGCTTGGATCTGCTCCTTTTGGTGCTGCATGGCCAAGGCAAGGCTGGGCTCTGCTCTGAGTCCGGTACTCAACAGACCTTTCCCATATGTCTTTCAGGTCTCTCTGAGATAGAAATCTCTTCCACTCCATTGTTCTGGGGCTTATGCTGCTCTAGAATTTGTTGAGAGTTCTTCTTTACAGGTATTTTATGGGCTGTGGGGTAAGAGCTAGCATATGTGCGTCGAAATTTCTACTCCGCCATCTTGGCTCCCTCCGAAATAAAATTTTTATTAAGGGCCTAATTATGTGCACGTATGCCAGGGCTTATCAAGATACTATTAGGAGACACCATGTTTTCCAGAGCTATGTTCCAGCAAGCAAGCTGTGCCCTGAGCTTGGTGTAACAACAGTCCTTTGCACTCACCTTCTGAATGATTGATTTCACCCTCTAGAAAACTCACATAATTATTGTATTGCTTTGACCACCACTAGGTGTTCTCTGAGTTCAGACAAGCGCTAGACAAACTCCAAGTTCTGGTCATGATGCTCTGCTGTGACTCAAACTTGTCTGGTTGTTACTGTTACCTTTCGTTGTCAGGGCTACAGCTTACTGCGTAAGTATTGAGATCTGCCTGTACTAAATCAGGGTCCCTCACAAGGTGAGAGACCTGGCACATGCGTTTAATCTCCTTCTTTCTTTACAAGCCATTTCCTTTATTTTGAAATTATAATCCTGTTTGATCCCTGAAAAAAAAATGCCCACCAAAATAACATTGACTTAATAGAGTATTGAGCTAAATCCAAGTAAATTAAATGTAATAGAAAAAAACTAAAGTCTTAGGCTTGGGGTCAAGAAATTTACTTCATAGATATAAGATGGATAGAAGTTACAAAAAAAGGAAAATTCAGGCCAGATATAAGGAAAAAACTTCCTGATGATTCAAGATAGGCAAAATCTTGGAATATATTGCCTCAAGATGCAGTAATTGTCATGGAGAAAATAGCTTCTTAAAAGGAAAAATTGGGCAAATGGAAAAGGAGATGCAAAAGTTAACGGAAGAAAACAATTTGATAAAGATTAGAATTGGGCAAGTAGAAACTAACGACTCAATGAGACAGCAAGAATCAGTCAAACAAAATCTAAAGAATGAAAGGATAGAAGAAAATGTAAAATATCTAATTGGAAAAACAACTGACCTGGAAAATAGATCCAGAAGAGAAAACTTAAGAATTATTGCCCTGCCAGAAACCCAGGATGGAGAAAAGAGCCTGGACAATAATCTTCCAGGAAATCATCAAGGAAAACTGCCCAGAAGTCCTAGATTCAGAGGGCAAAATCGTCATCGAAAGAATCCACCATTCCCCTCCTGAAAGGGATCCCAACCTCAAAACCCCAAGAAATATAGTTGCCAAATTCCAGAGCTATCAAGTGAAGGAGAAAATATTACAAGCAGCCAGAAAGAAACAATTTAAATATCAAGGAGATACAATCAGGATTACACAGGACCTTGCAGCTTCTACATTAAAAGACTGAAAGAATTGGAACCCAATATTCCATAAGGCAAAGAAGTTGGGACTACAACCAAGGATCAACTACCTAGCAAAGTTCAGCATAACATTTCAGGAAAGGAGAAAGTCATTCAACGAATAAAGGGATTTCCAGAGCTTCCTGACCAAAACTCCAGAACTTAATAGACAATTCGATCTTCAAATGCAGGTCTCAAGAGAATCATAAAAAGGTAAACAGTGGGGGGAGGTAACAACTTGTTACTTAATTAGGGCAAATTGTTTACCTCCCTATAAGGGAAGATGATACCTGTTAATCTTGAGAACTGTGCAGCTATTAAGAAATATAAAAGGGATTTGCATAGGGGGAACAGGTATAAAGTAAATGATATCATGATAAAAAATATGATTTAAGTATGAGAAGGGATTGTAATAGGAGGTGTGAAAAGGAGGAAGCAGAAAATGGCAAATTACATAACAAGAAGAAGTACAAAATCATAGTAGAGGGAAAGAGGGGAGGGAGATGAGCATTGTGTGAGAGGTACTCTCATCGGATTTGTTTAAAGGACGGAACAATAAACTTAAGTAGATAATCCTAACTAGCTCTATAGGCAGTAGGAGAGGAAGGGGGAAGAAAGGGGAGGGAGGCTAAAAGGGAGGGAAGAAGCAATAAGAGTAAAGGGGAGTAAAAGGGAGGGGGGCTAAAAGAAGGAGGGGAAGGTGGCAGGAGGAGGTAGTGAAAAGTGAATACTATTCAGGAGGGGAAGGGAGACAGGAGAGCTAAAAGCACAAATGGTGGCAAAGAAAATGGAGGGAAATTCACAGATTGTAATCATAACTGTGAATGTGAATGGAATGAATGCTCCCATAAAACGGAGACGGATAGCAGAATGGATTAAAAGCCATAATCCAACAATATGCTGCTTACAAGAAACACATTTGAAATGGGGGGATACACATACGATTAAGGTCA
The DNA here is from genome assembly GCA_023548195.1 of Bettongia penicillata ogilbyi. Classification (NCBI taxonomy): domain Eukaryota; kingdom Metazoa; phylum Chordata; class Mammalia; order Diprotodontia; family Potoroidae; genus Bettongia; species Bettongia penicillata. The sequence goes on along the minus strand of JAJHZJ010000395.1, from coordinate 86,485 downwards.
AAGGATAGAGCAGAACATATTGTGCTTCAGCTGATGTAAGAAAGGCAGGAGTAGCAATCCTAATCTCAGACAAAGCAAAAGTAGAAATAGATCTAATCAAAAGGGATAAGGATGGAAACTATATCCTCCTAAAAGGCACCATAGACAATGAAGCAATATCATTACTAAACATGTATGCTCCAAGTGGTATAGCATCCAGATTCTTAGAGGAGAGGTTGCGGGAGTTGAAGGAAGAAATTGACAGCAAAACTATACTAGTAGGGGGACCTCCACCTCTCCTTTTCTGAAGTTGATAAATCTAACCTCAAAATAAACAAGAAAGAGGTTAAGGAGGTAAATAAAACTCTAGACAAGGTAGATATGATAGATCTTTGGAGAAAATTGAATGGGAATAGAAAGGAATATATCTTTTTCTCAGCAGTACACGGAACATTTACAAAAATTGACCATGTACTAGGACATAAAAATCTCACAATCCAGTGTAGAAAGGCAGAGATAATCAGTGTATCCTTCTGAGATCATAATGCAAGAAAAATTATATGTAATAAAAGGCCATGGAAAGATAAAGCAAAAATCAGTTGGAAACTAAATAATCTAATCCTAAAGAAGGAATGGGTTAAAGAAGAAATCATAGAAACAATCAAGAATTTCATTCAAGAGAATGACAATAATGAGACAACCTACCAAATCTTATGGGATACTGCAAAAGCAGTTCTTAGGGGAAGTTTTATGTCTTTGAATGCCTACATAAATAAAATAGAGAAAGAGGAGATCAATGACTTGGGTATGCAGCTGAAAAAGCTAGAAAAAGAACAAATTGAAAATCCCCAAGAAAATACCAAATTAGAAATACTGAAAACCAAAGGAGAGATTAATAAAATTGAAATTAAGAAAACTATTGAATTAATGAATAAAACCAATAGTTGATTTTATGAAAAAAACTAATAAAATTGATAAACCTTTGGTCAATTTGATTAAAAAAGAGAAAGAAGAAAATTATATTACTAATATTAGAAATGAAAGGGGTGAACTCACCTCCAATGAGGAGGAAATTAAAACGATAATTGGAAATTACTTTGCCCAACTTTATGCTGACAAATTCGATAATCTAAATGAGATGGATGAATATTTTAAAAAATACAAATTGCCCAGATTAACAGAAGAGGAAATTGAATACTTAAACAACCCCATCTCAGAAAAAGAAATTGAACAAGCCATCAATGAACTCCCTAGGAAAAAATCTCCAGGGCCAGATGAATTCACAAGTGAATTCTATCAAACCTTTAAAGAACAGTTAATTCCAATACTATATAGACTATTTTTGAAAATGGGGGACTAAGGAGTCCTCCCAAATTCTTTCTATGATACAAATATGGTTTTGATACCCAAACCAGGAAGAGACAAAACAGAGAAAGAAAATTATAGACCAATTTCTCTAATGAATATAGATGCAAAAATTTTTAACAAGATTTTAGCAAAACGAATACAGTATCTTATCAAGAGAATAATACATTATGATCAGGTAGGTTTCATACCAGCAATGCAGGGCTGGTTCAATATTAGGAAAACTATTAGCATTATTGATCATATCAACAACAAAACTAACAAAAACCACATGATTATCTCAATAGATGCAGAAAAAGCTTTCGACAAAATACAGCACCCATTCCTATTAAAAACACTGGAGAACATAGGAATAAAGGGAACTTTCCATAAAATAATAAGCAGTATCTACCTAAAACCTTCAGCAAGCATTATATGCAATGGGGATAAGCTAGGTGCATTTCCAATAAGGTGAGGGGTGAAACAAGGATGCCCATTATCACCACTAATATTCAATATGGTACTAGAAATGTTAGCGGTAGCAATTAGACAAGATAAAGAAATTGAAGGAATAAAAACAGCCAAAGAAGAAACTAAGTTATCACTCTTTGCAGATGATATGATGATATACTTAGAGAATCCCAGAGATTCAAGTAAAAAACTACTTGAACTAATAAACAACTTTGGCAAAGTTGCAAGTTACAAAATAAACCCACACAAATCTTCTGCATTCCTATATATTAGCAACAAAGTCCAACAGCAAGAGATAGAAAGAGAAATCCCATTTAAAGCTAGAGTAGACACTCTAAAATGCTTAGGAGTTTACCTGCCAAAACAAACCCAGGGATTATATGAACACAATTACAAGACACTTGTTGCACAAATAAAGTCAGATTTAAGTAAGTGGAAAAACATCAGTTGTTCATGGGTAGGCTGAGCTAATATAATAAAAATGACAATTCTATCTAAATTAATCTACTTATTTAGTGCCATACCAATTAAACTATCAGATAATTATTTTCTAGAGCTGGATAAAATAATATCAAAATTCATTTGGAAAAACAAAAGGTCCAGAATATCAAAGGGACTAATGAAAAGAAATGCTTGGGAAGGTGGCCTAGCACTACCAGACCTCAAATTGTATTATAAAGCAGCAATTATCAAAACCACTTGGTATTGGCTAAGAAACAGAGGAGTAGACAAATGGAATAGATTTGGCACTCAAGCCACAGTAGGCAAGGAATATAGCAACCTCCTGTTTGATAAACCCAAAGATCCCAGCTTCTGGGATAAGAACTCACTGTTCGACAAAAATTGCTGGGAAAACTGGTTAACTGTGTGGCAGAAATTAGGCATATACCCATGCCTGACACCGTACACAAGAATGAAGTCCAAATGGGTACATGATTTAGGTATAAAGATTGATACCATGAATAAACTGGAGAAACAAGGAATAGAGTATTTATCAGATTTATGGAGAGGGGAAGAACTTTTTTCTAAAGAAACGATAGAAAGCATTATGAAATGCAAGATGGATAATTTTGATTACTTTAAACTGAAAAGTTTTTGCACAACCAAACCCAATGCAACCAAAATTCGGAGGGATGTAGTAAGTTGGGAAAAAAATTTTACTGCTAAGCTTGGGGATAAAGGCCTCATTTCTAGAATATATAGAGAACTGACTCAAATATATAACCATACAAGTCATTCCCCAATTCATAAATGATCAAAGGATATGAACAGGCAATTTTCAGGGGAAGAAATTAAAGATATCTATAATCATATGAAAAAGTGCTCTAAATCACTATTGATTAGAGAGATGCAAATCAAAACAACTCTGAAGTACCACATCACACCTATAAGATTGGCAAACATGACAGAACAAGAAAATCATAAATGCTGGAGAGGATGTGGGAGAGTTGGAACACTAATTCATTATTGGTGGAGCTGTGAGATCATCCAACCCTTCTGGAGAATGGTTTGAAACTATGCCCAAAGGGCTACAAAAACGTGCATACCCTTTAACCCCGCAATATCGCTACTAGGACTGTATCTCCAAGAGATGATAAAAATGGGAAAGGGTCCCACGTGTACAAAAATATTTATAGCAGCTCTCTTTGTGGTAGCCAAAAATTGGAAGTCGAGGGGATGCCCATCAATTGGGGAATGGCTGAATAAATTATGGTATATGAATGTAATGGAGTACTATTGTGCCATAAGAAATGATGAAAAAGAAGACTTCAGGGAGGCCTGGAGGGACTTATATGATCTGATGCTGAGTGAAAGGAGCAGCAGGAGAACTTTGTGCACAGCAACGACCACAATGTGCGAGTTTTTTCTGGTAGACTTGGAACTTTGTAATAACACAAGAACTTACTGAGAAAAAAAAAAATCCCAGTTTTGGTCTTCTAAGGCAAAATGCCTTCCACACTCAGAGAAAGAAATATGGAAGTCATTTGCAGAATGTAGCAGATCATGTTTGTGTGTGGGTGGGTTTCAGTGTATTATATTTTGATTTGTTATATGATTTCTTCCATTTATTTTAGTTCAACTACATAGCATGACTATAGTGAAAATGTGCTCAATAGGAAAGTATATGTAGAACCTATACAGAATTGTATGCTGTCATGGGGACGGAGGGGGGGTAGTGGGGGGAAGGTGTAGGGGGGATAAAATCTTAATTATAAGGAAGTGATTGTAGAACATTAAAAAAAATAAAAAAATAAATATAATAAAAAAAAAATCATTTGATTAAAAAAAAAAATTATGGAGACTGCCTGAAAGCCATGATCAAAAAAAGAGCCTAGACATTATCTTCCATGAAATTATCAAGGAAAACTGTCCTGATATTCCAGAACCAGAGGGCAAAAAAATATTGAAAGAATCCACCAGTCATCTCCTGACAGAGACCCGAAAAGAGAAACTCCTAGGAATACTGTGGTAAAACTTCAGAGTTCCAGGTCAAGGAGAAAATACTGCAAGCAACTAGAAAGAAAAAAATCGAGTATTGTGGAAATACAATCAGAATAACACAGGATCTGGCAGTTTCAACATTAAGGGACTGAAGGGCTTGGAATAGGATATTCCAGAAGTCAAAGGAACTGAGATTAAAACCAAGAATCACCTACCCAGCAAAACTGAGTATAATACTTCAGGGGAAAAAATAGTCTTTCAATGATATAGAGAACTTTTCAGCATTCATGTTGAAAAGATCAGAACTGCATAGAAAATCTGAGTTTCAAACACAAGAATCAAGAGAAGCTTGAAAAGGTAAATAGGAAAGAGAAGTCATAAAAGACTTTCTAAAGCTGAACTCTTTACATGCCTACATGGAAAGGAAATATTTTTAACTCTTGAGACTTTTCTCAGTATTTGGGTAAGTAGAGGGATTGTACATACACACACACACACAGAGAGAGAGAGAGAGAGAGAGAGAGAGAGAGAGAGAGAGAGAGAGAGAGTACAGGCTGTGTTGAATCAGAAGAGATGATATCCACACAAAAAAGGTATAAAATAAAAATTACGGGGCGAGGGAGGAAAATACTGGGAGGAGAAAGAGAAATGGAACAGGGCAGGCTATAACTCATAAAAGAAATAAAGAAAAATCTTGTTCAATGGAGAAGAAAAGGGAGAGAGGGAGAGGGGGGAAAGTGAAGCTACTCTCTCCACATGTGGTTTAAGGAGGGAATAAACTGCTCACTAAATTTGGTATAAAAATCCATCTTATACTATAGGAAAGTAGCGGGGAGGAGGCAACAAGTGGGTAAGGGAAATGATAGAAGGGAGGGCAAATGGGAGAAGGAAGTAAACAGAAATAAACACTTTTGGAAAGGGACAAGGTCAAATGAGGGAATAAAAAACAAGGGGGGATAGAGTAGGATAGATGGCAATATAGTTAGTATTACACAGCATGATTGTTATGGAAATCTTCTGCAAAATGACACATATATAGCCTGTATTGAACTGTTTGCCTTCTCAGTGGGGATGGATAGGGAGGGAGGGAGGGAGGGAGGGAAAAAAGGTGGAATTCAAAGTATTAGAATGAATGTTGACAATTATTATTGCATATAACCCAGGAAATAAGAAACACAGGGAATGGGATATAGAAATTTATCTTCTCCTACAAGAAAAGAGATAAGATGGAGATAAGGGAAGGGTGCGGTGTGATAGAAGGGAGGGGTCATTGAGGAAAGAGACAATCAGAATGCAAGTTATTACGGAGTGGGGGGGAAAGATGGGGAGAAAAATTGGACATATTACAAAGTGATATAAAAGCAATTAATATTAAACCAATTGATTGAATTAATTACTGAGACTAAATCAGAGACATCTTTAGTTTGGGGAAATGAATTTTAGTATAAGTCTCCTAGAGGAAGGCAACTTCGGGTAAAATTTGGCATTGATGGAAAAGTTAAGGTTTTAATGGTAAATTTGATTTTATGATTGTTATTTAAGCAGGAACTAGAACAGGCATAGAAAGGCATGTAAGCCACTTAAGACTTGCCTCAAAAGATGTTCCTTAGCCAATGTGAAATTATAGCCATATGTGAAATCTGGTTATTGGAACTTGCTATTTTAAGATGCTATGGAACTATTAAGTGACTGTTTTTCTGAGTCTAACTCCAGGTATGGATAGCAACAAAGGCATTCTGAGCCTCCAATCCATGATGCCAGTAAGCCTGTGAGATGCTGGCATGAACTACAAAAGGTGATCTCATGGGAAGGGTAAGAGAGCGGCTGTTCAGCCTGGGATGAGGTAGGATTCTCCTGACTCAATTTCTCCACTGACACCTGGAAGACTCTAAGGCTCACTGAATTCAAGTTGACAATCTACTGCTGCCTGGAATTGACATGAAGTTGGGGAGATATTGTTTCCCTGCAATGTCCCTACTCTTAGTGGCAATTTTCTATAGTCAAAATGCTTGTAAGCTTAATACCAGATCTATTAAATTATAGATTGTTGGTAGGGGAACATCCAAGGTCAAGTCTAAAATTAAGCTATTAGGCTTAGGACTTTAGACCAACAACAATAAGTTAGGGTCCTTTAATTCTTAGTAATCATGTGGAGATAATTAGGGCTTATGAAGTTAGTATGCATAGTTATTATTTATGTCTCATTTGGTTAATGTTTTAAAAAAATCCATTTGTGGTCTATATTGTAAATGCTTTAAAAGAAATATCACCTGGCCAAAAGTTGGAATTATATTATGTGATTTGAACTGTGTTAAAAATGAAAAATAAAAATAAATAAAGGAAAAAAAGGAAGTAGAAGTCCAGAAGGATTAAGTGACTTTTTTTATACCAGATAATGAATTAATTGTAGAAATGGATCTTGAATCATCTCCAGAGAGCTATGATTTTTATTTCATTTGATTTGGATGACTTCCTTTTCACATAGCCTATTGGGCAATAAGGACTAAGCAACAGGTATATGGTCAACAGGTAAGTGTTGTTTTGTTTCGTTTTGTTTTAAAGATTTTAAAGATCTAATGGATTATGAATTTGTGTGCTTTGAACACCTGCTTCCTAGAAGTCAAATCTGAACACCTATTAAATTTGTTCTTAATATTTTTGTTGTTTTCTTATTAATGTTGGTTATTTGTACATTGTGAGTTCCTCTTCTGTTGCCTTTCCATCAATCAGTGGAGTACTTAGTGGAGCTTTTCCTGCATACATAATCACTTAATAGTCCCATAGTATCTAAAAATGGCAAGTTCCAATAACAAGGTTTCAAATATGATTATAATTTCACATTGGCTAAGGAACATCTTTTGAGGCAAGTCTTAAGTGGCTTACATGCCTTTCTTTACATGTTCTAGTTCCTGATTAAATAACAACCATACAATGAAATTTATTATTAAAACCTTAACTTTTCCATCAATGCCATATTTTACCTGAGGTTACCCTCCTCTAGGAAATTTAGACTTAAATTCTTTTCCCCAAACTAAAGATGTCATTGATTTATTCACAGTAATTAATTCAGTCAATTGTTTTAATGCCACCTGCTTTAACCTCACTTTGTAGCATGTCCAATTTTTCTCCCCATCACTCCCCTCCCCTGCTTCCTAATACCTTGCATTCTGATTACTCCTTCCCTCAATGTACCCTCCCTTCTATTACACCCCACCCTTCCCTTATCCCCATTTTCTCTCTTTTCTTGTAGGGCAAGATAAATTTCTATTCCCTGTAGTTCTTATTTCCTGATTATATGCAATAAAAATTCTCAACATTCTTTGCTAATACTTTGAATTCCAACTTCTCTCCTTCCCCCCTCCTTCCCCAGCCCCACTGAGAAGGGAAGCAATTCAATACAGACTTAATATGTGTTCTTTTGCAAAAGACTTCCATAATAACCATGTTGTATAATACTAATTGTATTGCCCTCTGTCCTACTCTATCCTCCCTTATTTTTTCCCCCACAACTAACCTTGTCCCTTCTTGAAAGTGTTTATTTCTAGTGACTCCTTTCTCCCATTTGCCCTCTGTTCTAACATTCCCCTCACCCCACTTGTCACATTTTTTTTTAGTTCTCCTTCAGTAAGCTACTAATTGTTTTTTAAGGTCTTCTATTACCTGAGCCCCATTTAAGTTCCCTTCGGAGACCCTGGAGGCAGAGGCCTTGACTTCCTCTGACAGTATGCCTTGTTCTTCCTCTTCTGAAAGGATGTGGGGAGACACCTGTTCCCAAGAAAGTAACCTTCTATGGTCTTATTTTTTTACCCTTTTTTGGGCATTTTCCCAGCCAGTTACTTGGCTTCTGAGTTTCTTCTCCACAACCACATCACCTCCACTTCTGCCAAGGCAGCACTGGGGGCTGAGATTCAGATGAACTGCTCCAAAGCCTCAGAGTTTTTAGGAAGGGGAAGGGCTGCTATTCAGTGTGAGATTAAGATCACCTGTTCAAGTGGGGGCAGGGCCACCACACAGGGTTTAGTTCCCTCAGGGGGTTTATGAAGAGACCTTCAACAATGGCTGCTTTGGGAGCCCCATTCACTGCTGCCTCTACTGCTGCCTCCTGAGGACACCTGAGTTCTGGGGACACTCTGCTCCCTTCTAAGCCAGCCAACAAGACCCTTTCACTGACCTTTGGCACCTGCAGGTTGAGGGATCTGCACTACTGGTGGAAATTCTGTCCCTGAAGCCTGCTTGGATCTGCTCCTTTTGGTGCTGCATGGCCAAGGCAAGGCTGGGCTCTGCTCTGAGTCCGGTACTCAACAGACCTTTCCCATATGTCTTTCAGGTCTCTCTGAGATAGAAATCTCTTCCACTCCATTGTTCTGGGGCTTATGCTGCTCTAGAATTTGTTGAGAGTTCTTCTTTACAGGTATTTTATGGGCTGTGGGGTAAGAGCTAGCATATGTGCGTCGAAATTTCTACTCCGCCATCTTGGCTCCCTCCGAAATAAAATTTTTATTAAGGGCCTAATTATGTGCACGTATGCCAGGGCTTATCAAGATACTATTAGGAGACACCATGTTTTCCAGAGCTATGTTCCAGCAAGCAAGCTGTGCCCTGAGCTTGGTGTAACAACAGTCCTTTGCACTCACCTTCTGAATGATTGATTTCACCCTCTAGAAAACTCACATAATTATTGTATTGCTTTGACCACCACTAGGTGTTCTCTGAGTTCAGACAAGCGCTAGACAAACTCCAAGTTCTGGTCATGATGCTCTGCTGTGACTCAAACTTGTCTGGTTGTTACTGTTACCTTTCGTTGTCAGGGCTACAGCTTACTGCGTAAGTATTGAGATCTGCCTGTACTAAATCAGGGTCCCTCACAAGGTGAGAGACCTGGCACATGCGTTTAATCTCCTTCTTTCTTTACAAGCCATTTCCTTTATTTTGAAATTATAATCCTGTTTGATCCCTGAAAAAAAAATGCCCACCAAAATAACATTGACTTAATAGAGTATTGAGCTAAATCCAAGTAAATTAAATGTAATAGAAAAAAACTAAAGTCTTAGGCTTGGGGTCAAGAAATTTACTTCATAGATATAAGATGGATAGAAGTTACAAAAAAAGGAAAATTCAGGCCAGATATAAGGAAAAACTTCCTGATGATTCAAGATAGGCAAAATCTTGGAATATATTGCCTCAAGATGCAGTAATTGTCATCACCTCATCAGAGAGCTAAAACCACTTCTTTCACTATGTTATGTAGCAGTGATACTTTAGGGAGAATGGTTTAGCCTAGAAAGCCACTAAGAAATTCCTTAATGGAATCCCTTCCAAGAAATTCTGTGAATTATGTCTGAAATCACAAGTTATTGATTTACTTACTAAAACAAAGTTGAGGTATCTTGTCTTCCCCATATCACTTTCATCCCTCTCCCCTAATGAACTGAGTGGAGCAAAAATTCCATTCTACCTTCTGTTTGTCATGATTTTGTAGAACCAGGGATTTTGTAGATTTATAGTTAAAAGCAACATTAGAGGTTATCTCGTCCAAGGCTCTCATTTTCACAGATGAGGAGATAGTCCTTAAAAACAGTTAGACAACTTGCTAAGGATCATGCAAGTAGTAAATTGCAGGGTCAAGATTCAAATTTCATGTTTCCTCACTAAATCTAGTGCTACACCTTAAATGTGGTCTAAATCTTAAGTTTTCAGTAATTACCTTGATAATAATTACATTCCTCAATTTATTCATCAAATACAAGACAGGAAAATACAGTTTTACATCTCCCAGTAAACTTCTTACTCTGTTATACAGGACAATTTGTTCAAAGAGAGAGTCTAGAGATCCTAGAAGGAAAATGGATAATAAGTAACCCCTTCCCAAGTGCTTCTGGAAGCCCACTCCCAAGTGCATAGCTAAGAGGATAGAGACATCACTAAAGGTAGGTAGCACAGATTGCTATATTTGGGCATTTCAAATATGCCTTGGCAAATGTTTCTAATATGCTTTGAAGATGAAAATTGCCTTAGGAGCACTAGATTGTTTCAGCTTATTGTGCTTCCTATGATCAAAAAGCCACAGAGGTAAAACCATTAATCTAACAAGAATATAAGAAGTCCAAATGATGATAAAGCTAAGTGAAAAGAAACATGTTGCAAAATAAAGCATAGTTAGTCCCTCTGTTCTGACATAGTTAATTAACTTTGTTCTTTAAACAAAACAATACACCAAGAAAAATGCCACTGGAAGACTGAGAAATTATTCTTGTTGTAATTGATATAATAGATTGAATGACTGTCTTACAATATGTTATTCTGAAATGGAAAGAGGTTTAATTATCATTGCAACTAACGTATTTGATATCACTTGTCAGGCCTCTCAAGTCTGGAGGAGCAACACTTGGCCAAATTACTCCTTAATGCTTTTAATGATGATTTAACAACACAAAAATTATGTGAAATTGTATCTACTCCTCTAGCATGCATACTTTGCTGGATTTTCCAAGTTGTCCTTAAGAAAAGCTCAGGACTTCTTGTGAAATTTTAAAGGTGATTCAAAAGAAGCTCTATATCTAGAGATTTAGAAGTTAACTCTGTAACAGAAAAAAGTCCATGAAAAAAATTTTAGAAAAAGAAAGAAGTCCATAGCTCGCTCGCTCTTTCTCTCTCACTCTCTCTCTCTCCCTCCCTCCCGCCTTCCCTTCCTCTCTCCATACATATGTGTATGTGTATGTGTGTGTGTGTGTATGTGCATGTGTATATATGACATATTTGAACTACAGAAACTAATAGTTGAAAGGGACCACAGGCCTTCTAATCCAGATCATATTTGTAAAAGAATTTCCTCTTCAATATCCCCAGGTAATATTTATTTAGATTTTGCTTGAAGACCTCTAATGAAGGAAAAATAAACACTTCCTGTGATGGACTGGAATACTTAGGAATTGCTCTAATTGCGAGGAAATTGTTCCCTACAAATTTAATTCTGTGCCTTCAGTGATGTTGGTATAGTTGGGTGGGGGGGACAGAATCACTAATACCTCTTTTACCTAAATTCAATTTAACCCTCAAAGACAGCTATTTTGTACTCTACTTGTGACTTGATAGAAGTGTTTCTTTACAGTAACTACTTAGTGCACTGAACTGTGAGTCAGACTGCCCCTAAATAGCTTTAGATATGTCCTCTAACATTTCTGAGACTTAATTTCCTCATATATTAAAGAATTTGAATTAAATTATCTTCAAGATTCAAAGGTCCCCTCAAGTTCTTAGTTTTTTATTATTTCATCAACTACTAAAAGGAAGTGAATGGAGATTACGTGATTTGTAGTAGTTTTCCAGAAAACCCTCCAAGCAAAAAGTCCCAGAAATGAGGAATTTTGTAACAGATTTAGAAAATTAAAGCTGACAATCAACAACTGAACACAAAATAGGTACATGAGAAAATTTTGAAAACAAGGTTAGAAATAAGTAAAATGGAAAATAAAAAGACTGAGATATATTAAACAAAACTAAAATTGGTTCTGTGAAGAGACTAATAAAATTCATAATCCTTAAGCTAAACCAAAGAAAGAAAAAGAGAGACAGAGAAATCAAATTACCAAAATAAAAAATAAGTGAATATGGCTAAGTCATAAAAGATAAGAATGAAAAAATGAATTATCATAACTTATTAACATGCACATATGAATCATCATAACCTATTAACACACACATATGAAAAAATAAATTATCATAAATTATTAACACACGCATATAATGTAGTAAAATAGATAAATTAAAGGAAAAGGTTGATATCCTACAAAATTATAAAATACCAAAATTAACAGAAGATGAAATCAAAATCTTTTTTTTAAATCTCGGAATATATATTTTAAAAAGACATAAATGAACAGTCAATTTTAAAAAATGCCTACTATAGAAAGATTTGCACATAAACTCTATCAAAAATTCAAAAATAATTATGTTGCAAAAATCATTCTTTAACACTAAGGAAAGAAACATACCACATAACTTCTTATGAGTCAAATGTGATCCTAATACCAGAACCAGAGAGTAAAATCAAGTATCATTAATGAATATAAATACAACAATTTTAAATACAATTTCAACAAAAAGATTACAGAATGTAAGTTATTATTCACTGAGATCAAATTGAAGTTATACTAGGAATATAAGATCGTTCAACATTAGGAAAATAACAACCAACCACATTAAAAACAAAAATACCTCAAATATAACTTTTATCAATAAATTTATGAAAAGTCTTTGATAAAGTATAACATTCTTTTTATGCTAAAAACCCTAAAAAGAAGATTTTGTAGAAACATTTCTCTGATATAATAGTGTCTAAAACTGAATTCCACAATTATTTTCAAAATGAAAGCAATGGTGAATAACCATGCTCTTTCTCTCTACTACAGATTGAAATAATTCCAGAAAATCTAGTGACTGTATTTAAGAGAAAGAAATTATACTATTACAAATTTGCAAAGAAGAAGTCAAAGTTATCATTATTGTTGGACAGTGTGATACTTTTTTTTAAAAAACTCCAAAGAATAAAATAGCTATGACAGCCACTTCAGTAAAGAAGCAGAATAAAAAAAAAATATCTACAAAAATCAGTAGTCATTCCCTATAACAATAACAGAATTCAGGGAGAGGGCAGAGAGGAGGTATGACAAGTCTTCTTAAATCAGTAATAATAAGAGAATTACACATCAAAACAAGTCTGAAATTTCATCTCACACAGAAACAGAATGCCCAAAAAGGGAAAAAACAAACAGAAGATGGAGATAGTCAATATTGAAATGATTGCTAAAAAGTCAGTTAATTTTGAAAACTAGTAGAGAATTACGCCATGAAGGTGAGTAAATTGTCTATTTAACCTTCTAACCAGAGATCCCACCATTAGCCAAAGTATTAAAGATAAATTTTAAAAATGCTAAAAACATTAATTGCACCACTTTTTCTGGTATGAAAGAACAAGGAATAAAATAGGTGCCCATTGACAGAAAAATGACTAAACATATCATGCTACATAAATGTAAAGGAATATTACTGTATCACAACAAATTATAGATAAGAAGAATTCCCAGAAACATGAGGGTGCTTTCATGAAGTGATACAGAATACTTTAACCAGAATCATGAAAACAAAATGAACAATGACTACAATACAAAGAGTACTTTCATGAAGTGATACAGAATACTTTAACCAGGGAGGAGCCAAGATGGCAGAGTGGAAAGATTCACATATGCTAGCTCCGAACCCACAGCCCATAAATTACATATAAAGAGGAACTTCAAACAAATTCTGGAGCAGTGGAAGCCACACAACAACGGAGTGCAAGAGATTTCTGTTCCAGAGAGCCCTGAAAAACCAACACCAAAGGTCCATCACTCACCGACCAGGAGCACAGCCCAGCCCTGCCTTGGCCGCGCAACACCGAGAGGAGCAGATCCAAGCAGGCTTCAGGGATGGAATCTCTGGTGGGCCACGAAGATCTCTCAACCCACAAGCACTACAGGTCAGTGAGAGAACTTTCTGGGCTGGCCGAGAGGGGACCAGTGTATCTCCATAACTCAGGCTCCCTAGGGAGGCAGCAGCAGAGGCAGCAGTGGGCAGGAGCTCCCAAAGCAGGCTGGAGCTCGGATCCATTGTTGAAGATCTCCACATAAACCCCATGAGGGAACTGAGCCCCGTGTGGCAGCCCTGCCCCCACCTGAGAACCTGAACTTAATCTCACACTGAATAGCAGCCCTGCCCCCGATGAAAGCCCTGAGGCTGGGAAGCAGCATTTGAATCTCAGTCCCCCAAGCATTAGCTGCTTGGATCTGGAGGCGAGGCGGGGTGGAGAGGATTCTCAGAAGTCAAGGAACTGGCTGGAAAAATACCCAGAAAAGGGAAAAAAAATAAGACTATAAAAGATTACTTTCTTGGGGAACAGATATTTCCTCCTTTCCTTCCTGATGGGGAAGAACAATGCTTACCATCAGGGAAAGACATAGAAGTCAAGGCCTCTGTATCCCAAACATCAGAAATACATATTCAATGGGCTCAGGCCATGGAAGAGCTCAAAAAGGATTTTGAAAATCAAGTGGGAGAGGTGGAGGGAAAACTGGGAAGAGAAATGAGAGAGATGCAAGAAAAGCATGAAAAGCAGGTCGACACCTTGCTAAAGGAGACCGAAAATATGCTGAAGAAAATAACACCTGGAAAAATAGGCTCACTCAATTGGAAAAAGAGGTTCAAAAAGCCAATGAGGAGAAGAATGCTTTCAAAAGCAGAATTAGCCAAATGGAAAAGGAGGTCCAAGAGTTCACTGAAGAAAATAGTTCTCTCAAAATTAAAATAGAACAGATGGAGTCTAATGACTTTCTGAGAAACCAAGAAATCACCAAATAATACCAAAAGAATGAAAAAATGGAAGATCATGTGAAATATCTCATTGGAAATACAACTGACCTGGAAAATAGATCCAGGAGAGACAATTTAAAAATTATGGGACTACCTGAAAGCTATGATCAAAAAAAGAGCCTAGACATCAGCTTTCATGAAATTATCAAGAAAAACTGCCCTGATATTCTACAACCAGAGGGCAAAATAAGTATTGAAGGAATCCATCGATCACCGCCTGAAAGACATCCAAAAAGAGAAACTCCTAGGAACATTGTGGCCAAATTCCAGAATTCCCAGGTCGAGGAGAAAATATTGCAAGCAGCTAGAAAGAAACAATTCAAGTATTATGGAAATAAAATCAGGATAGCACAAGATCTAGCAGCTTCTACATTAAGGGATCGAAGGGCGTGGAATAGGATATTCCGGAAGTCAAAGGAACTAGGACTCAAACCAAGAATCACGTACCCAGCAAAACTGAGTATAATACTTCAGGGGAAAATATGCTCTTTCAATGAAACAGAGGACTTTCAAGAATTCTTGATGAAAACACCAGAGCTGAAAAGAAAATTTGACTTTCAAACAGAAGAATGAGAAGAAGCATGAAAAAGTAAACAGCTAAGAGAAGTCACAAAGGACTTACCAAAGTTGAACTGTTTATGTTCCTACATGGAAAGACAAACTCTTGAAACTTTTCAGTATCTAGGTACTTGGTACACACACACACACACACACACATGAATGCACACACAGAGACAGAGAGCACAAAGTGAATTGAATAGGATGGGATCATATCTTTAAAAAATGAAGGTAAACGGTGAGACAGAAATGTATTGGGAGGAGAGAGTGAGAAATGGAATGGGGCAAATTATCTCTCATAGAAGAGGCAGGCAGGAGACGTTTTAGTGGAGGGGAAAAGAGGAGAGCTGAGAGAAAAACATGAAGTTTACTCCCATCACATTCGACTAAAGGAAGGAATAAAATGCACACTCATTTTGGTATGAAAACCTATCTAACAATACAGGAAAGTGGGGGAGAAGGGGATAAGCAGGGTGGGGAGGGGAGATGATGGAAGGAAACTCAATGGGAGGAGGGAGCAATTTGAAGTCAACACTCTTGAGAAAGGACAGGATCAAAAGACAGAATAGAAGCAATGGCGGGGGCAGGATAGGATGGAGGGAAATATACTTAGTCTTGCACAACATGATTATCATGGAAGTCATTTGCAAAACTACACAGATATGGCCTATATTGAACTGCCTGCCTTCCCAAAGGGAATGGGTGGGGAGGGAGGGATGGGGAGAAGTTGGAACTCAAAGTTTTAGAAACAACTGTTGAGTATTATTCTTGCTACTAAGAAATAAGGAATCCAGGTAATGGGGAATAGAAAGTTATCTGGCCTTACAGGACAAAAGAGAAGATGGGGACAAGGGAAGGGAGGGATGATAGAAGAGAGGGCAGATTGGTGATAGGGGAAATTAGAATGCTCAGTGCATTGGGGTGGGGGGAGGGGACAAATGGGGAGAAAATTTGGAACCCAAAATTTTGTGAAAATGAATGTAAAAATTTAAATAAATAAATTTGTCTTTACAAATAAAATGAAACTAAATTCTATGCAGTGACCAAGACTTGCCCTGTAGAAGAGCTGAGAAAATGTACTTCCTTCTTTGAGGAGGTGGTGTACTCTGGTTAATTTGTTGGTTAATTTTCCTGAAGTGTTTTCTTTGTGAGGATATTTGCCTGAATCTTTGTTGAAGGTAAGGCTCACTAAGTGGGTAGAAGTGGAGGTCAAAAGGAGAGATAAAACCATCAATGGATATGTTTTAAAAACAAAAAGGCACCAATTTATAAATAATTTTTTAAAAAAGAATACAGATGAACATCAATGGCAAGGAGGTCAACAAATTCATAAATTATTTCTAATTATACTTTTTTTCAAAGAAAACAAGAAACTTTCTAATTACAGGTCTTTGAAAATGCAAAAGTATAGAAGATTATTGATTCATTTTAATAGAAAATAAACATTTCTATGTATTTCTGTTTAAAATTTCACTAATCTTAATAAATTTTCCACTATATGCTATATTAAGGTGACCTGACATATCACATCCATCTTACAAATACAACACAAACATAAAAACATTATATATGTACACTACAAAGTCATAATCTCTGTTCCCCAAAATAAAGGGTAACAGAAAACAATAACCTCGCTTCAATACCAAGCATTTAGTGAGTGTTTACTATGTACTAGGAAGGCACTGTGCAAAACACTGAGAATACAAATACAAGTAGAAAGAAAGATAAACCATGCCTTTATGTAGCTTACATTTTAATAGTGGAAGACAACATATGCAAGGAAGTTAAAAAGGGAAGAGATTAAGGTACCAGGTCAGTGGGAGGCATGGTAGACACTTCAGAAAGTCAGGAGTAGAACTTGGTAAGAAGTGAAGACATAGTTGGCCTGTGAATTATAAGTAAATAAGACCCCAAGTAAATTCAATTTGTCAGACTTTAACTGTACCGTGTCCAATTCTGAGATTAGAAAAGCAAAACTAACAGCAGTTCCTGGCTTCAAGGAGTTTACCTTCTACTGGGGGCCAACTAATGAATATTTTAGAAAGTAAAAAAAAAACATTCTTCCAAATGTAGCTTCTACAATGGAATATAAAAGTGTTTCTCGGGGGTGGAGCCAAGATGGCACAGTAGAAAGACTCACATATGTAAGCTCCGAACCCACAGCCCATATATTTCCTGCAAGAAGAACTTCCCACAAATTCTGGAGCACTGCAAGGCGTGCAGAAACACAGTGGAAAAGATTTCCATTCCAGAGAGCCCTGGAGAGCTGTCCCCAGGGGTCCATCGTGCTCCACACAGCGGAGTCCACCCCTGTGCTGCCCTGACCACGTGGCCCCAGAGGAGTACATCTGAGCAGGCTTCAGGGACAGGATCCCCGGCAGCCAGGAAGGCCCCACCAACCACAGGCGCTACAGGTCAGTGAGAGAGACATCAAGGCTGGCCGAGAGGGGAGTGGGGTGTCTCCATGGCTCGGGCCCCCTTGGGAGGCAGCAGTGGAGGCAGTGGCAGAGGCAGTGGCAGAGGCAGCAGCGGCAGCTGGGGACTCCCAGAGCAGCAGGCAGAAGTTCTGAGCCACTACCAAAGGTCTCTGCATAAACCCCCTGAAGGAACTGAGCCTGGGAGACAGCCCTGCCCCCACCCGCCCCATTATTGAAGGTCTCTGCATAAAGCCCCTGAGGGAACTGAGCCTGGGAGGTGGCCCTGCTCCCACCCCAGCACCAGAACTTAAGCTCACATTGAACAGCAGCTGCTCCCGACACGGAAAGCCCATTTGAATCTCAGACGCCAAGCACTAGCTGGGTAGATCTAGGTGGGGGGTGGACAAGAATCTCAGAAGTCAAGTAACTGGCTGGGAAAATGCCCAGAAAAGGGAAGAAAAATAAGACTATAGAAAGCTACTTTCATGGGGTACAAATGTTCCCGCCTTTCAATTCTGATGACGAGGAACTATTCTTACCATCAGGGAAAGACATGGAGGGCGGGGCCTCTGTATCCCAGACATCCCAGGTGGATGTCTGGTGGGCTCAGTCCATGGAAGAGCTCAAAAAAGATTTTGAAAATCAAGTTAGACAGGTGGAGGAAAAACAGGGAAGAGAAATGAGAGAGATGCAAGAAAAGCATGAAAACCAGTTTAATACCTTGCTAAAGGACACCCAAAATATGCTGAAGAAAATAACACCTTGAAAAATAGGCTCACTCAATTGGCAAAAGAGGTTCAAAAAGCCAATGAGGAGAAGAATGCTTTCAAAAGCAAAATTAGCCAAATGGAAAAAGAGCTTCAAAAGCTCACTGAAGAGAATAGTTTTCTCAAAATTAGAATGGAACAGATGGAGGCTAATGACTTTCTGAGAAACCAAGAAATCACCAAACAAAACCAAAAGAATGAAAAAATGGAAGATCATGTGAAATATCTCATTGGAAAAACAATTGACCTGGAAAATAGATCCAGGAGAGACAATTTAAAAATTATGGGACTACCTGAAAGTCATGATCAAAAAAAGAGCCTAGATATCATCTTTCATGAAATTATCAAGGAAAACTGCCCTGATATTCTACAACCAGAGGGCAAAATAAGTATTGAAGGAATCCATCGATCACCGCCTGAAAGACATCCAAAAAGAGAAACTCCTAGGAACATTGTGGCCAAATTCCAGAATTCCCAGGTCAAGGAGAAAATATTGCAAGAAGCTAGAAAGAAACAATTCCAGTATTGTGGAAATAAAATCAGGATAACTCAAGATCTAGCAGCTTCTACATTAAGGGATCGAAGGGCATGGAATAGGATATTCCAGAAGTCAAAAGAACTAGGACTCAAACCAAGAATCACCTACCCAGCAAAACTGAGTATAATACTTCAGGGGAAAATATGGTCTTTCAGTGAAACAGAGGACTTTCAAGCATTCTTGATGGAAAGACCAGAGCTGAAAAGAAAATTTGACTTTCAAACACAAGAATGAGAAGAAGCATAAAAAAGTAAACAGCAAAGAGAAGTCAAAAGGGACTTACCAAAAGTGAACTGTTTACATTCCTACATGGAAAGACAATATTTGTAACTCTTAAAACTTTTCAGTATCTGGGTAGTTGGTGGGACTACACACATACATACACACACACACACACACACATACATGCGTGCACGCACGCAGACATACACACATGCACGCACATACAGAGACAGAGAGCACGGAGTGAATTGAATAGGATAGGACCATATCTTAAAAGAAATTAAGGTAAATGGTGAGAGAGAAATGTAGTGGGAGGAAAGAGGGTGAAATGGAATGGGGTAAATTATATCTCATTCAAGAGGCAAGCAGGAGACTTTTTAGTGGAGGGAAAAAGAGGAGAGCTGAGAAAAAAACAAGAAGTTTACCCTCATCACATTCGACTAAAGGAAGGAATAAAATGCACACTCATTTTGGTATGAAAACCTACCTTACAATACAGGAAAGTGGGGGAGAAGGAGATAAGCAAGGGGTGGGGGGATGATGGAAGGCAGGGCAATGGGAGGAGGGAGCAATTTGAAGTCAACACTCTTGGGGAGGGACAGGATCAAAGACAGAATAGAAACAATTGGGGGCAGGATAGGATGTAGGGAAATACAGTTAGTCTTACACAACACGACCATTATCGAAGTCATTTGCAAAACTACACAGATAGGGCCTATATTGAATTGCCTGCCTTCCCAAAGGGAATGGGTGGGGAGGGAGGGATGGAGAGAAGTTGGAACTCAAAGTTTTAGGAACAACTGTTGAGTATTGTTGTTGCTACTAGGAAATAAGAAATACAGTTAATGGGGAATAGAGAGTCATCTGGCCCTACAGGACAAAAGAGAAGATGGGGAGAAGAGAAGGGAGGGCTAATAGAAGAGAGGGCAGATTGGTGATAGGGAAAATTAGATTGCTCGGTATACTGGGGTGGGGGCAGGGGATAAAAGGGGAAAAAATTTGGAACCCAAAATTTTGTGAAAATGAATGTAAAAAGTTAAATAAATAAATTTTTATTAAAAGAAAAAGTGTTTCTCAACTTTTTTCCGATAATAAGCTGTGAACATTATCAGGACATACAGAGATGGGAGAAATAGGATCTCTAAGCAATTATACTCTTTCCAATATGCCATCATGGTGTTATAGTGCACTTATACACCCCATTTTCTCCCACTTGCTTTGGGACTTGTACTCAAAACAACAAATACTATTACTTCTGGGAGAAAGGTATCAATTAACTTTCCTATGTCTCCATTCAACATTACTATGACTTCCCAGAACAAGTGTGCTCAAAAACTTTTTTATGGCTACCATTTTCCTATGTGTATTATCTCCTATCCAATAAAATATAAGCTCCTCAAGAGCAAGAGTAGTCTCCTTTTTGTAGGTGTTACTTCAATAGCTAGTGTACTCACTGGAATATAGCAATTACTTAATATGCTTTCATTCATCCTTGCATTCATTCATGCATTTTCACTCATTTTCTACTCTTTCCATTCTTCTACCTAGTTACCAATGAGCTAGAAACATATCAGTCATTAATTACCGAGCATGAGCTCTGTGTAATGCAACATAATAAGATATACAAACACTCCCACACCCTCAAAAAGTTTACTATCATATTGGGAAGACAAAATGCATAGGTCAAAGTTAAATTATTTTTTCTTCATATGTAAAATAAAGGGTTTGGACTAGATGGTTTCCAATATTCCTTTCCAATATAAACTGGTGATCCAATGATTATATGAAGGCCAAAGGATTTTGAATTGGAAAGAACTTTAGACATCATATAGCTTCATCCATAACTATAAAGGTGAGGAAACTGAAGTGAGAGAAAATGACACAAATATGATTAAATGTTGCATAAGCAGTAGAACAAGGAAGAGCTAAAAGTGAAAAGGAGAAAAATCATTATGAGAAGACTTCATGGAGGAGAAGGGACTTAAGCTAAAACCTGAATAGCAGAAAGGATTAGAATGGTCAGATAAAGAGGACATCTTCCATACAAGCCCCCTTTCTCCACTAAGCTACCACATTAATGATTATACCTATCTTATACCTATCTCTTTCACTACTGCAACAGATTCCTAAATAGTCTCTCTACTTCAAGTCTGACCCACTCCAATCTATATTCCACAAAGATGTCACAATGACTTTTCTGAAGTGCAGGGCTGTCCATCTTCCCCTGCCTATCCCACACCCTCTGACTCACATAAAATAAAATCCAGTGGCTCCCTATTATCTTAACATTAGAATATAAACTGGTATTTCAAGCTCTTCATAACCTACCTTTCCAGATTTATTCAACATTATTTCCCTCTGTACATTCTGCAGTCTAGACAAATAGGCCTTCTCACAGTTACTCACATATTCTCTGTGCTTTTACCCTGTCTCCCATGCCTGGAATCCATCCCCTCCTAATCACTTCTTGGAACACCTCATTGCCTTCAGTACTTACCTCAAGTCCCACCTTCTACATGAGACTTTTTCTGGTCATTCCAGTTTCTAGTACCCCCCCAGGGATATTCTGTATGTGTTTTATTTATATATACCCATATATGTGTTTATACTTATATGGGTATAGGTGCATATATGTATACATACATATATACACACATATATACCCACACACAAATGTATATATGTGTGTAAGTATGTATGCATATTTTTCCTCATTATGCTCCTCCAGAGCACAGATTCTTTCGCTTTTGGTTTGTATCATCAGTATCTGGCATAGTGTCT
Source organism: Bettongia penicillata ogilbyi (assembly GCA_023548195.1). Classification (NCBI taxonomy): domain Eukaryota; kingdom Metazoa; phylum Chordata; class Mammalia; order Diprotodontia; family Potoroidae; genus Bettongia; species Bettongia penicillata. Next base: position 64,562 of record JAJHZJ010000395.1, on the reverse strand, counting down.
GGCAATTACAAAGTGCTCAATAAAACACGTTTATGACTGATCACTTGTTCAAGTCCATAGAAACACCATGTGAAAAGGCTTATTTGGTAGTCAGTATGAATAATTCATCTGGACTTAGGGTTTACACTGAAAAGCCACAAGAGATAAGGGTGGAAAACCAGGTGGGAGGCACATGTGGAGAGTCCTCTATCTAAATGAAATTTCTCTATCTATGTAATTTCTCTGCTCTCATTTATTTAACTTTAGGAGTATCCAGTTTACAAACATTTGCATATGAAAACAGTCAGTTTTTGCTACGGCAGGGCTGGGATAAGATCTCAGAATTTCTTTTCTGCCAAAGAAAATTTTCCTATAGAATTAATGCTATAAATGTTCATTGAGTTCCAATGCTAGTTCACCAAAGCTAATATAACCCATAACAGGGGAAATTTCACTAATGTTATGGATTAAATAGACTTTTGTGAGCTGACCTGAGAACCCAACTACTATTTATAAGATTGTTTCTGTGGGAAAATAGGTTATAAATTCCTCCTTCTTATATGGAGACTTCCTGAATATATATACATATATATGTATATGTATATATATATATATATATATATATATATATATATATATATATATATATATATATATGACAAAAATACATGCTAACAATCTTCCTTCCCTGATCTACCAGGATTGTCACAACTGTTCTACACATGGTCAAAAGCCTCAAGTCAAAAAAATGGCCAAAGGGAAAACCAATATATACCAATATACTATGATTTCTTCACTACAAACCAATGTGTTCCCATTTACTTATTGATTAATGACAATACAATAATAATAGCTAACATTAATATAGCACTTTGTTTTTCAGAAAGAACTTTGCATATAATTTTTGATCATTAAAACAACCTTGTAACATAGGTGCTACATCTGAGGAAATCAAGGTTGAGAAAAGTTAAATGATTTACCCAAGATCTCACAACTAGTCAATGTTAAGGCAGAATTTGAACTCAAGTCTTCCAGATTCTAAGTCCAGTATGCCATCTATAATCCAAATCTACCTCTCTAGATTCAAAGATTCTAAACACCCAAGAGAGCAGCAGGGCTCCAGCAAGAGAGTCCCCCTAAGGACTTTCAGTTCACAAGGTCAATATAGGCCTCATTTTGTTATCAGGAAAAACTGAAGAGTGGCAGTTTTCAGATAGGTTTCTGTGTCTACATGCCTGAAACAAAGGAAAACTGAATGGCCAAAAATTCCATTCTGTGTTTCCAGGTTGTCAATATAAGATTTGATCATGATTGGTTTTGAACTCAATTATAAGTTTTTATTAATTTATTTATGTCATATCAGTATTTGAATAAGGGACTTAACTAATTCCATGGCAATATAGTGTAATGCAACTTAATGTAACATAATGTAACTTATCATAACATACCATAATGTAACATAAAGTAATATAATATATTATATGGTATAATGTATAATATATGATTCAAATGTTTTGAAACAGACCCCAGCTGCCAATTTATCACTGATCTATGTAAGTGGGTTGATCAGCTTAATGAGCTTACAGGGTATAAGCTTTATTTTGGGACCTAATGATTTTTTTATTGTGGCTACATATAAAAGGTAAATATGCCCTTTGACACCATATTTGACTTTGGCTGCTCCTAAGATGAATTGGTTGATTTGAAACATCCTTTTTCTACTTCCTGAATATGGTTTTCCCCTATAGGGATTATCTAACATGATGGTGCTTGTCAGAAGAACCCCTTCATTCAACTTAAATTTAAAATGAATTTTTATGGTGTAGGTGAGTTTTTCTCCCTTTTATTTTCTTTCTTTTACCTTTTACCTTTGTTCTGAAGAGATTTAGGGATTCCAGTGGATGGTCAGGGGGTCCTCCACTCTAAGAACCATTCATGGCAGCTTTTCAAAGACATATCAAAGGTAGGAGATATGCCCACAAATATGTCCCAAAAGGGAATTTCTGAGAAAAGTTATTCCTTAGTTTTCCATTTAGGTATTTTACCATAAATGGAAGATTTCTTGGGCACCCTAGCATCAAAGTCAAGTGTACAAGGAACTGGAATCTACCCAAAGACAAATTTTCTAAGCAGTAAGCCTCTTAAAAAGTGAAAAGACTCAACCCTTTCATCCTCATACTCAATGGAACAATTGCCAAAGTCTAATACCACAATAAAGAAGAAAGGGGACCCTGAAATTTACCCTTTACAAGTACAGTATGTAATTCAGTCAGTCCAGATCTAATGATAAGGAGGTCTCTTGCCTAGAGGCCTAAAGTGTGTTTGCCTTTTAGGGGAGCATAAAGTCTTATTTTGATACTGTTAGTATTGAGAGCTCTGCATGGGATATTGTGGCAAAGTGGGACCCATCAGAGAAAGGGAAAATAATTGTATTATTTATGGGCAGTGTGAATACTTCTCTCTATTCTGCTATTAGGTGCTGCTGGCTTTGGATCCTTCCTGAAACCCATTAATTCAACTTTTGAGTAGTTCTGAGTAGCCCCAAGAACTTCAAAAATAGCCACAATGAAGCTAAATGAAGCATGAACCCTATTCTTTAGGTTTCATATGCTTTTTAATATTAATCTATACTGTGTTAATTTACATCCCATTTTACTTTCTCTCTGGATCAAGACAAGCAAGATCAAATCTAATTATGGACAGCTGGGTGGTGCAGTGGATAGTGTCAGCCCTGGAGTCCAGAAGATTGGAGGTTAAATCCAGCATCAGACATTCACTTGCTGTGTATCTCTGTGCAAGTCACTTAACCTCTTTTAATTGAATTAGAAATTTCTAATTAGAAATTAACAAAAGGTGTGAGCCTTCCTACAATACAAGTTTCCCCTAACCAAGCTTCCCTTAATGGGCTCCATTTGAGGCCTATTAATGGGCAGGGGAAGATCTTCAACTCTCATTAAATAGGATCATAGATTTAAAGCAGAAAAAGTCTTTAGTAGGCCATTAAGTCCAACACAGATAATTTTATAGATGAGGAAGCTGAGTCCTAGGGAGGATAAGTAACTTGCCTATGGTCCCACAGCTAGTGACTAAGGTAAGATTTGAACCTGGCTTTTTCTAAGTGCAAGTGAATAGAGATTCACTAAACTGCACAAAGGACCTGCGTTCAGTCCTAGCTCTGCCCTACATGAGCTACCGCTCACATAACCTATACTGGGTTCAATTTGCTACCCTGTGGTTCAGAGGAAAAGAGTGATGAATTTGAAATCAGAGGTCCGGAGTTCAAACTCTAGCTCTGCTAGCTTTTATTTGTGTGACCTTAGAAAAGTCACTTGACATATTGGAATGCCAATTTTTCATCTGTAGAATTAAAATTTTGAACTAGACAGTCTCTAAGATCCCTTTTAGCTCTAAATGTATGATTTCATTACATCAAGTATGAAATGGGGGGGAGGGGAAAGCCTTCCCTTTTTATCTAACCTGATTCTATGTTGTTTCTCTATATCTCAGAAAAAGAAATTGTAAGTAATTTTCCCCAAGGTCATTCAGAGAGCTAATGGCAAGATCAAAAGAAGAACTTAATGTTCCTAACTTCCATTTGGACATTTCATTCTGTGATCCATGCTCCCTTTATGCCGACTGAGCTAATTACCAAGCAAGGTAATTATATTCTGCTTCCCTAAGTTCCCACTACAGTTTCAATTACATAAGGTGTTATTCTTCAAGTCAAGTTCTTGCTGATCATAAATAAAGCCTTTCCTGATGATAAATAAAGCTCTTAATAATAGAGACTTGAAGTGAACTACGATCTCTTTTCCTACTGACTTCAAGGGCCCTGGAGAGCCAATCTATTTCACAATTTTGCTCATATGAGAGTATATTTGTAGTTATAGACTAATGTGGCCTTGCAGCTTCTGAAGCTGTCTCTAGGGCCTTCCTTGAGTAAATACACCATACTATCCCTTTGGGTCTACTAGCTTTTTTATTATCATTAGAAAAATGCCCCTATTACCTTCAGACCCCTGAGCAGATATATAAACACGAACGCAATTATGTTGAGTGGTAAAAGGACAAAATTTTCCATCAAGATTAGGAAAATAGAGAAAAGAAAGAGTCCCATAGAGGGAAAGATTAAATAGAGCTAGGAAAGTTTGCCTTGAATTGTGCTCTAAATGCCAGACCATCTTTCTGGGCAAAAATTTCCATAGGACAGTCTATTTCTCCAACAATATGCTTCCAATGTGGGACCTGTTTGCCAAATGCCCCTCTCCATCTTAACTGTCACCACAGGAAAGAGGTGAGTGAACTGGTTGCTATAGCAACCCCTCCCCTTATTACTTTGCCCCTCTATTTTTCAGTGATTCATGTTTTGTGAATTGCTTATCTATTTTCTCATTGTCTAGGGACCAGTCCCACTCCAAATAGTTTCTTAAATTTTAGTATACATCTCATTGTTATTGATTCTATACAAGTTAGTAAAATTAAGTTAGCCTATTGTAGCACACTGTTCATTAGTGTTGATGCACACTATTAATGAAGCTGCCACCAAGAAATAGTTTTTGTGGTAAGTTAAAGGTACCAAGACCCTGATGTAGCTCCAGAAACCTAAGTGTGTCTTCTTGTAAAGTGATATGTGTTAAAATGCTCAATTTAATTCAGAAAATACTTAATGGAGACAACATACACTTGAGCTAAGCTAGACCTTGTGCTGCATGCTACAGGAGAAACAATGACTCAGATGCAGTAAGCATTCCCCAGGAGCTTACAGTCTAATAGGGACATAACATGTGGACGGAAAATTATAACACTAGGATACTTCCCACTTCTCGGCAGGTAGTTTATGACCCAAAGGTACAGAACGTGACAAGAAGTCTCAGATATTGACAGTGTGTTGACTTTATTTTACTGTTCCATGTATTTATACTGCTTGCCAGAAAGGGTTTGGCAAGGAGGTTAGTGGATAGCAATAAATTTTCAAAAGAGACAGAGAGAAAGAGAGAAGGAAGGAGGAAGGAAGGAAGGAAGGAAGGAAGGAAGGAAGGAAGGAAGGAAGGAAGGAAGGAAGGAAGGAAGGAAGGAAGGAAGGAAGAGAGAGACAGAACAAAAAAGAGGGGAAGGAGGAAGGAAGAAACCAGTAAAATATTTTTTCTTAAATTGTACAGAAGAAAATAAAAATTGTACAATGAATCATAAGTAAATGGAGCAATTAAGTAACAATCTTATTAAAATATATATGTATGGGAATATATGTGCATATATAAAAAGTTATAGTTTCTTATACAATCTTTTTTATTTGCATATTAAATGTTCATATGTCTTGATAAAGTTCATAATAACGTAGAAAATTAAATGTGTACATATATATGTATATATATATATATATTAGCTTAAAACTGCACTAGGAGTTTTAGGCTGTACATGTATATATGTATATGTAGATAGATAGATAGATAGATAGATAGATAGATAGATAGATAGATAGATAGATGGATAGATAGACAGATATTAGTAGGCATTTGGCATTAAAAAATACCAAAGACAAACTGTGAACCAAGTGTTGAAGGATGGGTAGGGAAGGAAAGGTTATATACAATTGGAGAGGCAGGTGGTCAATAATGGCTTCCTGAAAAAGATGACATTTTACATGGACCAGAATGATGGGAAGGATTTTGAGAGGGAATATAACATACTGTAAAGGATCCTAAAATCAAAGCCAAGAGATCTGGATTCTAATCCTGACTCTTCATATGGTAACTAAGTGAATTTAGGCATTTCACTAAATAATAATAACTGATGTTGATTTAGTAATTCAAGGCTTATGGTGCTTTACATGAATTACTTCATTTGATTGCATGACAACTCTTATATATAGACACCATAAGTTTTATTTTTCCCATTTTCCCAGTTAAGACCTGAGTACTGGGGTGGTTATATGACTTACTTATGAATATTGAACTAATACAAGAAAGGAACAAATTGTTCTCATCTGCCCATTCCCCCAGAGGAAGTCTTCCCATGCTTGGGTTAGATGGCCCCCAGCTCACCAATGGGTTTGAGACCCCTTGGTTACCCTCAAACTGGTTTGGCCCATCTGTTGAAACGGTTTACCAGGGTATGGCCACTGTGCATGTGCAGCTTCTTGGAGCCACAGGTGAGAGTTGGGTGGAACAGGTGAACACCAAAGGTGGAAAGAGCAGCCATCACACCAAAGGTACTGGTCTTCCCTGAACATGCCCTACACCTCATTACACTTCCATCTGAACTGTCTTAAGAAGATTCTGAGAACCACCCAGCAGGATGAAGTCCTTGCTTGAGATGAATTGCCAAGCATTCAAACTATGCTTCAGAGAGCACAATTCCGATCAGCTGTTCATGTTGTTTGAATGCAAAATGTACGCTTACCAAAAAGACTATTTTATGGAGAACTTATATGGGGCAGGTGATAACATGGTGACCAGAGGAAGCTATACAAGGACACTGCCAAGGTCTCTCTCAAGAACTTTGGATTTGACTGGGCAACATGGAAGACACTGGCACAGGACCACTCAGCATGGTGTGCCCACATCAGAAAGGGTGCTGTGCTCTATGAGCAAAGCAGAACTGGAACAGCACAAAGGAAATGTAGGATGAGCAAATTTGGAGTATCCATCCCAAATATTCACATGAACTATCTGTGCCCAATCTGTGGTAGAGCATTCTGAGCTCGTAGTGGTCTGATCAGCCACCGTCTGACACACTGAAACTTCATTTTATCATGATGATGTCATTTTGGTTCTCTTAATGAAGGACAACAACAAACCATAGAAAATAGGACTTGAATCAACAATATTTTCATGATACTACATTCCCCCTTGAAAGCACACCCTCCTTTAAAGCCCAGGTCAAACATTATTTTTATGAAGCTACTCTGGGCCTCAATTTTCTCATCCATTAAATGAAAAATAATAGATCAAATAAATAAGTTTGATACAGTAGATAATCAGAATATGTGGCCCATTTAGTACTTGAGTTTGCAAAGTTCTTTCATATACAATCTCTTTTGAAACTCACAACAGCTCTGTGACATTTTATTATTAGATTGTGTTTTCCCTTATTTGGCAAATGAGAAAACTGAGGATTCTCAAGAGAAATTAAATATCTTGTCCAAGTTCACAGAGGTACTAGGCTTGAGAGGCGGGATTTGAGTTCCTATTTTCTTGACTCCAAGTTAAGTCCTCACTTTTCTCCCTACCCTGACAGTCTATGATTCTAGATTCTATGTAGTCAAAGTCATTCTAGATGCAAAAATGAACAAACCGTGGGAGCAAAGGCAGGGAGGAGATATGTTGGGGAAATAAGCAGGAGCATGGAATTGCAGATTTAGAGCAAGAAGGGCTATGAAAGTCACTTAATCTAATGCTCTCATTTTATATACAAGGAAACAGAACCTCAGAGAAATGAATATCCCAACATGATACAGTAATTCAATCTAGGTCCTCCCTAAAACTCAAGATATGGATTATTCTGACAAATGGTTCAACTTGAGGTGAAAGTTATCATAAGGACTTCAGAAGAAGGACTGAGATAACTCAAATTTCCTGAGTTACCCTATCAAAGTAGGAGTGGCATCATTAAAGTGGCATTTGACCTGGGTTTTAGATGAAGGTATGCTGTCAGGAAGTAAAGGGGTCTGCAGTAATAGCAGGAAGCACCTTTTCCCACTAGGGGAGTTTGAATATAAACTAGTTGCCACTTCCCTATGCCACTTCTTAGAATGAATTATCGCCAGTCCTCAGGCCAGGCTCCTTACTCTTTCCCTCCAACGCCTGCTCCTATTTGATCCAGATAAAGAGCCCTGCAAAAACCCACCAGACTGATCTGATTTTGGTTACCCCTTTGCCCAGGTTCTAGTGAACTTGACCTGTTTCCACCCTTCCTGTCTTTTTATTACCATTTATTCATTTGTTTGCTTGTTTATTATGATTATCTCCCACCAATAAAGCTATCTTACTTTACTTTCTGTTTGGTCTGTCTTGGTATAGCTTTGTGCTCCCTTATATTCTACCTTAGGATCCAAAACCTTACTCAACCAATATTGAGACAAATAGTAAATAAATTATCATCATTCTTTGTTTAGAGAAAGAATCTTCAAGTAGCATGTTTCCTGTGGTAATCTCAGAAAGAGAGCAAAAGGGAAACTGAATTAGAAGCTGGAGAATGCTGATATAGTCACAAAAGTGATACCAAATCTCTGTGACTGGGCAGGTTACTACCTCCCTGAACCAAGGTTTTCTCATCTATAAAATGGGGGATATATTCTTTTTTTACCTTTCTCACAGGGTTGTCCAGAAGTTCAGATAAGCATTTTTAATTTGAAAATGCTATGCAAAAATACAGTACTGTACACTCCAGTAGTGGAAGTATTTTCTACCCCTATCCTGCTTCGTTGTTGAGAACTGTTGGCTGCTGTTCAGGGAAAGCCATTTGTACCCTTGCTAAGTGTAATTGGGCAATAAGCCATGCTGTTTCCTGGATTAGTGAGTTTTTTGTTTATATGGAAGTTCCCGGTGTTTAGAGTTTTTATCTTTATTCTTTAATTGACTTTAAATGCTAGTAAAGAAGAAGCTGTTACCGGCAGTAAATTAAAGATTGCCTTAATTTTCATTCCTTTTTAAACTCATTTTCCCAAAGACATGGTGCACTTTTTTTTTAATTCAGCTTTCTGTTTCATTTGTTTGTTATTTTTATACCCAAGAGGCTTTTATGGCTCTGAGGACTGTGATTTTTAAGCACTGCCTTTTTAGATTTTTAGCTCTCCAGGAGGAAAAAGGACTTGGGACTATTCACAAGTATTTCTTTTGCTAGCCTGGAGTTTAGTCATGCAAGTGCTAGACTTCAGAGGCAAGTCAGAAAAAGCACCCTAAATACCTGCTCTGATCCTCAGTAGGCATGCCTTTGTCACTTCTGTGAAAACCTGAGAGGTCTAACCTTGACCCAGGTCAACTTCAGATCTATACTAGGATTGATTCCAGAGTCTGAGCAGGGTAATACAAGGAGCAAACGAGGTAATGGATGCAAAGTTCTTCACAAACCTTAAAGCACTATATAAATATATGGTGGTGTAAAAAAATATTTATAGCAGCACTCTTTGTGGTAGCCAAAAAATGGAAATCAAGGAGATGCCCATCAATTGGGGAATAGCTGAATAAATTGTGTTATATGAATGTAACTGTTGTGCTGTTAGAAATGATGAATAGGAAGACTTCAGAGAGGCCTGGAAAGACTTATATGAACTGATGCAGAGCCTAAGTAGCAGAACCAGGTGAACTTTGTATACAGCAACAACCACATTTTGTGAGAAATTTTTCTGGTAGACTTAGAACTTCATTGCAATGCAAGGAGTTAAAAAATTCCCAATGGTCTCTCAAAGCAAAATGCCTTCCACATCCAAAGAAAAAACTATGGAAGTCGACCGCAGAATGTAGCAGATCATTTTCTTTTGTATTATGTTTTGGTTTATTTTATGATTTCTCCCATTCATTTTAACTCTTCTATACAACATGACTAAGGTGAAAATGTATTTAATAGGAATGTATGTGTAGAACCTATATAAAATTGTATGCCATCTCGGGGAAGGAAGTGGGGAGGGAGGGGAGAAGAAAAGGGAGGGAGGGGGAAAAATCTAAGTTATGTGAAAGTGATTGTAGAACACTGAAAACTAATAAAAGAAAAAAAGGGAGGAAAAGAAAGTATTATATGCCTAAAAAAATAAATAATAAATAAATATATGGTGGTGGAGGTGGTGAGGGTGGGGGTGGGGTGAAGGTGGTCTGTGACCAGACCTTCAATCTGATAGGTGACTAACTTATTTCCTAAGATTTCTGTTGTATTCCTAGTGAGTCCAAGCATGGTAGAAAGATCAAAGAAGAAAGTATGCTGGTATATGTTTAACAACTGGGCTGGGGGGTAGGTATGGGAATGTACTTTTAAAAGACTTTTAAATTTAACCTTCTTTATTAACACATTCTTAAGTATAAGCAATCCACAAAGCAATAAAGCAAGCCTAATTCCTCAATTAACACTGATTTTTGAAGTATAAATGCTCACATTGAAAATTTAATAATCAGCTCTTCCAAGCCTACTAAAACAAATCAGCAGAGCCATGAGTCTGAATCTATTTTGTCCTTCTCAGCAGCCCAGCATAAAATAAATTATTGTTCAACTGTTTTTAGTCATGTCAGACTCTTCATGACTCCATCTAGGGTCTTCTTGGCAAAGATCCTGGGAGTGATTTGCCATTTTCTTCTCGAGCTCATTTTACAGAAAAGGAAACTGAGGCAAACATGATTGAGTGACTCGCCCAGGGTCACACCTGTCTAAGGCCAAATTTGGACTCAGGAAGATGGGTCTTCCTGACCCCAGGCCTGACACTACCCACTTCCCCACCTAACTGCCCAAAAGGAATAAAAATAGAACCTGTCTTTGATTCACCACACCTTGTGTTTATAGATTTAGAACTAGAATTCACCTTAAATATCATCAAATCCAACTCCCTCAATTAATGAAAGTGGAAATTAAGTCTAAGAAATGTAAAATGACTTGGCTAAGGTGAAACAAGTAGTAAATAGTCGAAGTGGCCAACTTGATACAAATGAAATAATACTTTTCAAAGTGACATGTTGCTTTCTGATTTGAGTCCCCTTCCCAATCAGAAAGGGGTGGAGCCAAGACTTCTCTCTAACTCCACCTGTTGGTCCAATGAGATGACAAGACATGCTCTTCTAGTCCCCTTACGCCTCCTCCCTCCTTTTGGATAAAAAATAGTGAAGCACTGTGACTCTGACAGACACATTTTTCTGAGGGGAAACCAACTGAATATCCTATTTTAGGCTTTTACCTTAAATCTAGATTTAGGATTCTGTTTGGGAGAATTATGGTATCATTCATAAAACCTAAACTATAGTTTGAGAGCTCTCAGGGAGTTCTTTAACCCTCCCCAAATTATAACAGTAGACTTCTATATTATATACTCTGTGAAAAAGAAGTAATTCCTCAAGACCAACTCCATTCATACCCCTTGCACACTCTACAAACAAATGAACACAAGAAAATACACATATCTGGGTTGATAACAAATGTTTTTGAGAAATCACCATGTTATATCCTTAGTAAATATCTCTCCCCCTCTCTGAATGTCTTTTCTATGTCTAAGTCAACTTCTTTTTGTTTTTCAAATTATCCACAAAAGCTTCATTCCATTCTAATCTCTTAACTGAGCTATGAAACCAGACTGGTTAGAGTTGGCCTGTATTTTTGAGTTTGCCTTGAGCTATTAGGATTTAATCATAATAATAATAATAATTGTAATAATAGATTATGTTATTATAGACATAAAAATTGATGTTATTGTAACTCATTCATATAGCATTTTAAAGTTCACAAAACACTTTACAAATATTATCTTATCTCCTTACAAAAACCCTGGGATGGAGGTGTTACTATCATACCCATTTTACAGATAGTAAACTGAGACAGACAGAAGTTAATGGATTTGCCCAGGGTCATTTAGTCCAGAGCTCTACTATGCCACTAAACCATATAAGGATAACAATTATGTTTTGACAAAATTGTTTATTTCCCCCACCACAGTACATCACAGACAGGAGATATTTAAACATGGTTAACTACTTTGCTATATCATCATAGGACACTTTAAACCCCTGTAGAGAAGAAAATTTGCCAAATGGTTTGGTCTTAAAGGAAAATTTTGCATCATGTTTTTAAGAAACTGATTTTGTGAATGAATAGCATCCCTTTGATTTCTCTGGTTAAAGTCAATGGACAGTACTATACATCATCACTTCAAAGGACTTTGACTTTCTCACTATGGAGAGGTACCCTCATTTGAATAGACCATAACCCTTCCATGCTTTCTCATTCTGTATGTTCTTTGCACAAATCCCTTAGTGAAATTTTTTAAATTGCCCAAAGTCTTCTTTGAGTTCTTCCAATATTTTCTGCCAATCAACACAATTCTTATTTGTCATCCATTACTCTTAATGCATGTTAGGCATACTTTATTCTTCAGATGTACATGTACTTGGGAATGTTTCCACATCCTTATGTGTAGCAGGAGAAGTTTGGAATAAATGATTGCTAAGGTCCCTGCATTTATAAGTCCAATAATGCTTCTTCTTATGCATTAAATCACTAATAATGTACCATAGCCTGTATACAGCCACTATGTGTCTTTTCATCGCTTTTTGGGTAGCCTGTGATTGTCATCCTTTCATGATCAATGTTTTACAGTTTGCACTAGGAGACAACATAGGGAATTGTAAGTATTACTCAGTTTCCCAAACACAATTTGGTATGATCTCGGGCTCATATTCAGCTTTTGGCCCTCTTCACTGTCTATCTTCAGAGCCTATCCCAGACACATGCACTGGTGAACTAACTCAATGAGCTGCTTGTAATCTGGGCAAGAAATCTCACATTTTGTACATAAGTAACTTAAAAATAACTATCTAAATGAGAGGGCTTTCAGCAAGGCTAAATTCAAGAGACCAAAAGGAGTATAAAGAATTTATTAGAAGTCTCACTCACAAAAATAACAATACTGCCTAAAATTAATTTACAGGTTAAATACCAGACCAATCAAACTACCAAGAATATATTTCATGAACTAGACAAAATAATTACAAAATTTACTTGGAAGAACAAAGGGTCTAAAAGTTCAAGGGAAATGATGACAAAAGTAGGAATGAAGGGGTGGGAAAGCACTCCTAAAAATCAAGTTGTACTGTAATATAATAATCATAAAAATGATTTGGTACTTGTTATAAAAACAGAAAAATAAACCGATGCAATAAGATTTGACATCAATGAATCAGAAATAATTGAACCCAACATGGATAAAAAAAATGATCAAAACTGAAAATCATAAAATAATTAGAAGAAAAATTTCCTATTTGAATTGATAGGACAAATGGAAAGTAATTTGGCAGAAATTAAGTTGAGACCAACAGTTTAACAGTATGCACACACACAAACATGCATGCCCCATAATAATTTGGAATGGAATATGTGACTTGAATTGTAAAAGTCATGCCATAAAAAAAATTAGAAGAGAAGAATAACAGATACCTTTCATAGTTATGGATAGGGGGAGAATTTTAACCAAAGAATAGAGACAATCATAAAAGATAATATTCATGATTTCAGTTACGCAAAATTGGAAAGCTTTAGGACTAATGAAGCCAGTGTTAGTATCTGAATAATAAGGGTAGTAGTTGATTTAAGGCAAAAATTTACATCAATTTTCTGTAAGGAATATGATATCCATATCTAGGAAAATAATACAAATATTAAAAAGATCAACGATCCTTTCCCCTATAGATGAATTGTCAAAATATGTCAGCAAACAGTTCTCAAAAATAATTTTAAGTATTAACAGTCACAGGAAAGATTGTTTCAAATAATAATATGAGACATGCAAATTGAAAAAACTTTGAGATTTCATATTATTGAATAAACTAAGAAGAGTTACAAAAGATGAGAAGAGTTGCTTTGGAGAGGCTACAAGAAGACAGACACACTAATATAATATTGATTGAGCTGTGGATTTTTCCTACTATTATGGGGGGAAATAGGAATTATTCTAAGAAAGTAACTAAAATATCCATACCCTTTTACCAAGTGCTCCCATTCTTACACACATACCCCAAGAAGGTCAAAGAGAGAAAGGCATAATGCACAACAAAATATTTGAAGCAGCACTTTTTTATAGTAGCAAAGAATTGGAAACAAAATAAACATCTGTCAGTTAAGGAAAAATTATACAAATCATGGTTCATGAATGTGATTGAATATATACTGCATGATAAGAAACAAAGAATATGAAGAATACAGGGAGTGTACGCAGTAAAACACTGAAAGAGTTTTATGAATTAATGCAAAGTGAAATAAGCAGAAACAGGAGGACATAATATACAATGATACAATGTAATAGAACAAGAGTAACAATGAGGGTAAAAACTGAACACTAATTATAAAGGAGAATCTTGATCCTGAAAAACACATATCAGTGTTCCTCTCTTTTTTCTTAGTGGTGAAGAATTATAGGTTTGGAACACTTTAGATACTGTCAGAATTGATAAGTGTTGAATTAGTTTGAAGAATTGCTTTTATTTCTCTTTCTTTTATATTCTTTGTCATAAGGGATAGTTTTCTTGGTGAAGGAAGAAAGGGATATATTGGGAGATAAAGATCTTATGGAAACAATTTAGGAATAAAACGTTTTGTAGCATTTATTTTCATGCTTCACTCACAACTAGCACAAAGATTTGTATACAGCAGTTGTAAAATAATTTTGTTGAGAACATAGTAGCCCAGTGTTAAGTAACCCAGAAGATACAAAGTACCAAGGGAAGGACTTACTACTTAAAAAGAACTACTAGGAAAAGTGGAAATCAGTTTGAGAGAAAGCAGGATCATACCACATACCATGAGAAATTTTAAAAAGATAGGCAAGTGTTTTTAATCACATCATTGGAAAAATAGAAAATAGGTCTCTTTTAGATCTATGATTACAGAGATAATATTGATAAACAAATAAGAAATAAAGAACACAAAAAAATTCAGTCCTGATTTTTTTTATCTGGACCTGTGCAGAAAACTGCTGATGTTAAAATTCCATCTATCACCAAAGACTGAAAATTCATCAGTAATTTATAGGTTTAGAATAAGAGTTCTAAGAACCAGAGAATATCTTAATTTTCCTTTCTTTCTCTTTCTTTCTTTCTTTCTTTCTTTCTTTCTTTCTTTCTTTCTTTCTTTCTTTCTTTCTTTCTTTCTTCTTCTTCTTTGTCTTCCTCTTCTTTATCTTCTCCTCCCTCCCTCCCTCTCCTCTCTCTCTCTCTTCCCTCTCTCTCTCTCTCTCTTTCCCTCTCTCTTTCTCTCTCTCTCTCTCTCTCTCTCTCTCTCTCTCTCTCTCTCTCTCTCTCTCGCACTCACACACACACACACACACACACACACACACACACACACACATTAGGTCATTCTATCTCTTTCAAGATGGAAGTACCAAGGTCACTCACATGTACAATTTCACTGCTAATCATCACAGAAGGTTCAACCAGCCAGAGGGCAAGTGTTGGGTTGGAGAGAAAGATTATAATCCAGACAATGAATTTTTGAAGGAAGAAAAGGTCACAGGGATCAATAGAAAATTATCATACGGATATGACTTGATTGATAAATTTTGATAGTGTGGACCTCCAAGGAGAAGAGGTTACTAAGTGATTGTGGTAGAAAGCCTGAAAGTGGCAATGGGGAGCAAGGAATATTCTGTTTTCTCCACTACAACCAGTGAGTTAGGAATATGACACAAGGTAATCAGTACCATGAAGAGTGGTAAGAAAAGCAACGACATCAGTAGAAAAGCATGTTTCAGTGAGTGACAGAGGTGACAAAAAGGAAAGGAAGTTTGCTAAGTCTGAGCTGTTGTTTCAGAAGGTACAGTGGAAAGCACAAGCAGATGTGGAATAGCATAGTATGGGGATAGAGAATAATGGAGAGGACATGTGGGAATAGGAAACAAGAGTATATACAAAGGCAGCCAGGAATTCAGAATCACTGGGATAGGGAGAGTAGAAAAGGTGTGCTAAGTATTAAGAAATGAGTCTAGGCAGAGTCTAAGTTTTTAGAGAAAGGTCACCTGAAGGCTGTAGGTCATTGCACTATTCAAGTTCTTGCCTTGCAGTTCATCCTCATGGCAAGTGTAAAGTTTTGTCCTATGAATCCCTAGAGGCCTGTTTCTCTCATAAAAGTTTGACATCTGGAAGTTGATGAATATTATGCATATAATTAAAAATTATTCCAGAATAGATAAGTGATTAAAGGCTTAGAACAATGTTCCTGTTATTATTGGTGTGGTTGCTATTGTTGATTTATTTTTAGCCTTTCAAGCACCATATAAAAAAAAATTCTTGTGGTATAATGAAAGTGAGAAATAACAGATGGATAGCCCAAGTGCTAAGCTAGAAGCCATTGCAGGTTAACAACAACAGTAGTCATAACTGATACTTCCACAGTACTTTAATTTCACACAGTACCTTCCACATAATGCGTCTCTTTATCTTCCAAAAACCCTGCTAAGTAGGTAATGTAGATATGATCTGCATTTTATAGTTTAGGAAATCAGGGTTCAGAGAGATCAAGTGATTTTCCTGAGCTCACACAGCTACTGTGGGGTCAGGCTTGGAATTCAGTCTTGGGTCTCACTGATTTCAAGCCCAGTCCCATACATTATCTCCACCATATTAAGGAGATCTTCTCTGGAACATATATGGAAAGATGAGAACAAGTATGGTGCAAGGAGGGAAGGTCTAGATAAGTTATAATTTTCCCCTGATAGAGGGAGTTGTCCACATTAATGCAATCATAGATCCACTGAAGAATTAAAATATACATGAAATTTGTATGCCTTTTCACAGACAAGGTTTTCACAGATTTGGTGGTGAAAGCAGCATCAAGAATATATACATCATGAAATTTAGGAAAAATGTTGAATTAATAGTAAAGAACACTGAGTCAGAGATGGCCTTAGATTGGAGGCTAGAATACTTCTTAATATATTAACTTTGGAATCAGTATTTTATTCTTTTCTTAGTCTGATTTTTATTCCTGTTCTTTTGACCTGTGAGTCTCAAGTTTACCATAGCAAGTTCCTCTAAGCAGGGGTGGGAAACCTCTAGCATTTCGGGAGACATATATTTAAACTCCTTATAAATAGTGCGACAGACAGGTAGATAGATAGATAGATAGATAGATAGATAGATAGATAGATAGATAGATAGATAGATAGATAGATTACATAGATAGATTTTCTTTTTGGTTGGGCTGGAAATAAAGGGATTCTTATGGGGCTAGGGGAGCTTCTGTTGTCATGGATATTGTTTTGGAAGTTTTTTACTCATATCATATTGTTGAGGTTATAATAATTTAACTAAGCCTATAGGCAAGTGGAAAAGTCCTGCACAATACAAATTGCTATTAAAGCTGCCACAACTGGAGAAACTGAACAATATTTGACCACAAGCATTCTGAAAGGTTTTTGTGTGGAGCTAAAGAGGACATATACCCTTTGCCCTCTGGGAACATTTGTCAGACTGAAGGCAAAAACCAGCTATTCAACACAGATTAGAAGCAAAAAGAAAATGTGTTACTAAGGAAAGCAGACTCCCAGAACCCCCAGTTTTCCTCTGGCTACTAACTTCAAAAGAGGAAAACTTGATCTTTTAAAAAATTGGACTTCTAATGAGATCCAAAGCCTTGGACATTTTATCCACTGAAATAGATTGCTGTATCTTCAGGACCATTCAAGAATCTCTCCTAACCATCAGTCCCTAAAGACAACAATATGGTATTGACGCCAACCTTAGTTTTGCCTTATGTCTGATATGCATTTTTTGCTTAATGCAAAGAATATTAACCATTTGGGGGTTTTTTGCTTGCAAACCATCACTGACAAAGGTTTAAAATATGATTTTAGAAAAATCACAGTATCACAGATATAAGACTTGAAGGGATCTTTGCAGATGATCCCACATGCCCAGAATGTACTCCCTCCTCTGAAAATCCCTAGTTTTCTTTAAAGTTCAAGTCAAAAGGCATCTCCCACATGAGGGCTTTCCTGGTCCCTCAAGTTACTAGTGCTCTCTCAAAGTACCTTGTTTTTATTTTACATATATTTTTGTGTTCAATTTGTCTTGGCCTATAGAATGTAAAATCTTTAAAGGCAGACTATTGTTTTGTGTGTGTGTGTGTGTGTCTGTGCGTGTGTGTTTGTGTGTACGTGCATGCACATGTGTTAGCACAGTACCTGACAGATACTTAATGCTTAAAAAGAAACAAATTGATTTATCTCATCCAGTTCCTTCAATTTACAAGTAAGGAAATCGAGATCCAAAGGGGTTAAGTGTCCGGTCACACAGGTAGTAAAAAGCAGAAGTTGTTTCTGATATTTGACATGGTCCTCTGACTCCAAATCCAAAATTCTTTCTAGCTTGTTTATATAGCTTTGAAAGCTTCATTCATCATGGAATGTCTTATAGTTCCTATTTGAAAGTACTACAAGCTTTGCTGAAATGGTTTTTCCCCTCAGCCTTTTCACATCCACTTTAGAAACATCCACTCTCTTCATCTTTCCTGTGTATATTTGCCCATTTTATCCTTTTGTTCTGCATTATATCCCATTTTCATATAATTAACCAAACTCTAGCTTTTGCATTCTTCTGCTCTTGTTTCCTGGGGTGGTAAATTGGATAAAGAATGAGTGCTAACAGGTGCATCTTTAAAGGCATGGGAATACAGCATGTGTTGGAAAAAATGATCCTTTCTATTTAGGTGAGTGGTTGATGATAGCAGATGTATTCTATAGTTACAGACATGATTTTGAGATTTCCCTTCATGCTGTCATGAAAAATCACATAAAAGTGAAAAGAAGTTGATCAATGTGGAGGTTTTAAGGGAACAGCCCAAATTTTTAATAAAAGGAATCAGATGACCATAAAATATAGACTCAGTAGCACATTTTACAATGTTCTAGTGACAAGAGACAGAGAAATTTAAATAATCATTAGGTGAACCAGGAAATCTTTGTATATGGCAATGGAGGAGATTGAATATGTATGCAAATGTACTTTACATTATTATACATTTTATGTATATTGTCTAGGGAAAAAATACTGAGATATAACTCATGCTCCATATTTTTCCACCAAGGTGATATTTTGATGTTCTTTTATTTCCTCTGTAATATTGTTCAAAAATTGATGGCTTTTTCAACACAATTGTATTGTTTGTAGAGCTAGCTCAGCATTTGGAAGGCTCCAAAGAAAATGTGGGAGAAAAGAGGTATTAGTCTACATACTAAACTGAAGATCCACAGAACCACTGGGGTGTGGACTCCATTGTTGTGTAAAACCTGGACAGTCTACCAATGCCTGCCAGAAAAATGAACTACTTCCATTTGAATTGTCTCAGGAAGTTCCTGAAGATTACCTGCCAAGATAAGGTAGTACACAATGAGATCCTCTTTGGCACTGGACTGCCAAACATTCAAACTCTCCTGCAGAGAGCACAACTCCAATGAGCTGGCCACAGGCCGGGAATGCCAAACCCATACTAACCGAAAAGACTCATTTATGGTGAATGTGCTCAAAGCAAGTGCTCACATGGTGATCAGAAGAACTGATACAAAGACACTTTCAAGGTATCTCTGAAAAAGTTTAGTATCAATTTTGAGACTTGGGAGATGCCCAGCAAACCATGCCCACATCAAAAAAGGCATTGTTCCCTATAAGCAAAATAAAATCACAGTAGCACAAAGGAAATGAGAACTGTGCAAATACAGAGACATCTCCTTTCCAAATGTCCTAGTGGATTATTTATGTCCAATCTGTGGTAGAGCCTTCAAAACCTGTATTGGACTGATCAGCCACAGCCAAACACACTGTATTCTGACCCCAAAATCATAACTTCTTTGGTCTTCTTGGAGAATGAGGGACAAACAACAATTATTTCTACCTGAAAGTATCCCCATGGAATTCTGTACTGCACATGGCAAAAGACAGTATTTCTTCAGCACTAAATGTAGGAGGGCACTTAAAGTCCAACCTTTTCATTTCACACCAAAGGAAAATTAGTCTTGGGGACACTTAGCCATAAAATGAAACTCTCATTCTGACCCCTTAGGTCTGCACACTCAACCCTGAGCTAAATTTGCTCAGTTCTGCTTTCAGGTCTTTGTTCATACTATTTCCCTCACAGCAAATACCAGCCTTCTTCCAAAATCTTCCTATCGTCGTATCTTGCTCCCACCATTTGATTCAGGTTCCAGTTCAAGTTACCTTCTCCAAGAAAAGGTGCAATGATATCTGTGCTTAGCTAGGTGGTATAACAGATAGAGTGCCAGACCTAGGGTCTGGAAGACCTGAGTTCAAATTTAGGCTCAGATACTTCTGTGCTGTGTGGCTCTGGACAAGCCACATAACCTCTGTTTGACTCAGTTTTTTCATCTGTAAAATGGAGAAAATAATAGCTCCTACTTCCCAGGGTTATTATAAGGCTCAACTGAGATAATCATAAATTGCTAAGCACAGTTGTTGGCACATAATAAATGCCACATAAATGTCAAAACTGTTTTTATAGTAGATAGTTAATAAATGCTTGTTCTCTCCTTTCCCTCCCTTCCCTGATTCATTCTAGGACTAAATGCCTGTACCAGAAGTCTTTGGCACTCTATCCTATTTCACTTTGTCTTGGAACTCCATTGTCAGATTCTGCTTCCTACCAACTGGGTTTCTTGAGATCAAGATTCATGACATACTTAGAATACATTGTACTTAGTAGGTGCTTAATAAACTCTCACTGCATTGAATTGAATCTGTGTCTTTTAAATTTTATAACAACATAACCTATGCACAGACCAAATCTAATCTGGAAATCCACCTGTATAAAAATTTATCAGTAGATCCCTATTGTCTCTGTTATAAAGTACAAACTCTTTAGTTTAATATTTAAAGTTCTCTATTACCTAGCTCCCACCTAACTTTTTAGCTTTATTGGATGAATTAAAAAGCATTTCTTAAGAATTTACTATGTGCCAAGTACTGTGCTCATAAAGGGGATACAAGAAAGGCAAGATAATGCCCATGCTAAAGGAGTTCTAATTGGGGAAGTGTTGGATAAACAACATATACAGGAGGGGTCAGCAGCAGCACAGATGGCAAAGCCTTGGATTTCTTAGAGTATATCATCTATTTACAAATAACAATGCTTGGGAATCTTGAGAATGTGGAGAAAAGGAAGATAGTAAGGCCTAATGAACCTCAGGGATTTGTTACAGGACAGATGGCAAATCCCAGGAGTTTACCATTTTATCAGAAGGATTATAGTTAATGACTATACCCCACTAGTGTGAGAGTCTATATATAACAAAGGTAAGACAACCTATGACTAATGGGAAGAGAAGAATGTGTCCTACTATAAGAACAGAAGAGTGGCTCTAAATTCCCTTCCCAGAGATGTTTTTGGGAAGGGAGAAACAGGGAAGCATTTAGCCAAGAAAGGACACTTGGCCTTGTAGAAACTGGGGTGGAAGAAGGGAAGGGTCGCCTACTACATGTGGTCCTTTTTGGCCTTCCAGTGCCCACTGAGATCTGAGCAGCAAACAAACTGAGACAGGTAATATTTCATGTTATTCCCTTTTACACACTCTCCATATCTGCCTGCTAGCCATTCCCTTTCATAGACATTGCATCTCTATTCTCCATCCCCCAAATCTAGAATGCACTCTCCCCTTATATCTGCTCCATATAATCTTTAATTTCCTTCAAAACAGAGATTAGGAACCACTTCTTATAGGAAACACTTTCTGATCCCTCTCCCCACATACTAACCCTAATTCCTTGTGATATTGCTTTGTAATTATTGTGTCTATGATATGTCCCTTCCCCTCCCCAACATTGGAGGGCCTCTATTGTTTTCTTTCATTCCTAGTGCCAGCACAGTCCCTTGCAGATAGTAGGTGATCAATAAATGATTCTTGAATTTGACTAAATCATTGATATTCTATCTTCCACAGCCTTACTATGGCCCTGAGAGTCATTCCTGTTTAGTTTGGTTAACTTGAACTCACAGATCTGCTACACTTCAGCATCTGTTCACATACTTGCAATCTGCCCAGTGTGACCCATACATTGATTTGGCAAAATTGTGGAACTTGTACTTCACATTCAACTAAAACATAATCTTCCCACTTACAACATTTGATTGCATTTGAGATATTGATGGCCAGAGGGAAGTTATTAAGAAGTGAGAGTTATTATCTGGGTTTAGGCAGAGAAATGAGTCATTATCTGCTGTGTTTTTCCAGCAGTGTCACAGAGAGATGAGAAAAGCTGGTGGCAAGTTTCAGTTATTTCACATTACACTCTCAGAAAATGTGAGGATCGAAAGACTTGGAAAACACATTTATATCTAGATAGCATCCCACTGGCTCCACATATATGCAGCCTCACAGAGATCTGGTGGGGAAGCTGATTTGTCCTCACCCTCAGAGCCACTCTGTTGATAAATGTACTGTTGAATGTTACACAAACACAGGGCAGCAAGGGAGCAGATGCTTCCACTATCCTGTTTTATGTATACCAATGGACACCATAAAAAAGGGAATGTGATTCTTTAAAAAAAATTGTCAAACTATGATTAAACTGTTCTTCATTTCGAATTCTAAGCAAATCAGCAGATGATTTAATCGCAGAATGATAAATTGCACATCTTTCTATCTTCCTCGCTGCATATTATCATATGGAACACATTGCAGATTCTGGATATTACTTTAGCAAAATTTGGGAATGAACTCCCAACTAGTGTCTATTATATTACCATTCTTGTTTTTCACTTCTTACCTTTACTCGGCCTCACTGTCCCTTATTTAAACCTTGGCCTGCCCTACTAATTCTCATTGCAATCTTTCTATCCCTGTATGAAAAGTGTGTGTTACCCCAAACACAAATGATAAGTACCTAATCCTTCAATGAAGATTATGCACACATACATACTCATACACAAAGAAAGAGTAACGGATGCAAAGAGTTTATAATCTAATTGTTTCTAAATGGTAAACAAGTTTTATATTTTACATTTAGTTTTACATTTTATCCAAAGCTATGGACATTTAAATATTTAATACATAATATTCTGATAATGAAAGAAACCATATAGTTTAGTCCATGGAAAAATTTACTGCAAGTCAGATAGACATGGATGGATTCAAGTCCTAGCCCAGGTATGTGATCCTGGAAGATCTCTCATTGTCTTGGTGACTTCACAGTTATAAATTGAGAGGTCCTAATCTCAACTGATAAGGGGCATCCTTCACTCACAGCCCTTTACACTAATGAAATCACATGTCCTGTTCCTCAACACCAAAAGAATTGCTGATTTTGAAAGTTACTGGGCATAGTGGATAGACAGCCAGTCAGGAAGCCTCCTGATTTTAAGACCCACCTCTGACACATAATGGCTGTGTGACCTTGGGCAAGTCACATAATCTCTCCATGTTCTAGGCAACTCTCTAGGAAAAATAAGTTATAGAGAAGATGCTGACCTAGATGGGCAGGGGGAATTTCATACCTTGGAATTCCCTATCCCAGTGAAATCACAGGTTTAGTCATTGTCCCTATCCTTATTGAGAATGGAATCTAAAATTTCAAGTGGGACTTTACTAGCTAAGAAAAAATTATATTCATTTGAATGAACATTATTAATAAGTTATAGATAGATAGATAGATGATAGATAGATAGATATATCGTGATCTGGGCAGCAAGGTTGCACAATGAATATAGTGTTGCACCTGGAGTCAGTAAGACTCATTTTTCCGAGTATAAATCTGGCCTTAGACACTTACTAACTTTGCAACCCTGGGCAAGTCACTTAACTCTGGTTATCTCAGTTTCCTCATCAGTAAAATGAATTAGAGAAGTAAATAGCAAATCATTCCATTATCTTTGCCAAGAAAACCCCAAATGGGGTCACAAAGAGACACAACTGAAAAGATTGAACAACATATAATGATTCAGAGTTTGCCAAGCACTTTACAGGTGTTATATCATTGAAGCTTGTCAACAACCCTGTGAAATAGGTTCCTCCCCCCTTTTAACAGATGAAGAAACTGAGGTACAGCGAGTTTAAGTGCCTTGAGCATGGTGACAGAGAATGTCTGAGATCTGGCATTTCTGGATTCCAAGTTCAGCATTCTTTCCACTATACCATAACACTACTCCTCTTAAGTATTGATTCCATATACTGCATAGTGCTAGGCATTTCCAATCCCCACCCACAAGAAGCTAATAGGAAATTTGGAAAGTCAAGGTAGAAACACATGAAAATGACAAATAATGGTGTAATGACATGGAATGGAACAGTAAAATGAATAGCCCAGAAAATGTATGCTCTGAAAATCAACATATAGTAGAGAAGAACAGGAGAAAAAGGGACCCATGTGGAATCTCAAGCTCTATTCTTTCCTATGTGCTTTACCTTAAGCAAGATGCCTGACCTCTTCTGGTGTTTCTCTTCTGTTCAAAGAATAAGATTTGGACTAAATGGTCTCTAAGGTCCCTTGAGGCTCCAGTTCCTCTGCTGCTACAATGTTAGCATATTCTAGCCAAATATGGACTAGAATAGCAATTGCTTCATGAAGGAGGTGAGATTCTAGATGAGTCTGAAAGGATAAATAAATACATTAGAAAAGGTCATTCCAGGCAAGGCAACTGTAGAAGAATAAGCATAGATACAGGAATAGTAAGATAATGCAATATAAGTATAGTGTAAGACTTAGAGGCAGGAAGATCTGGTTTCAAATTCCACCTAAGAAACTTACTAGCTATGTAACCTTGGATAAGTCCCTTAATTTCTTTGGCTTCAGTTTCCCCTTCCGACAAAAGAGGGAATTAAACTGGAAATCTGTAATCCTACACATAGGAGTAGATTGTCCTACTATCATGTGACTCTGTTGGACTGTTCCCAAGACTTTGGAGCAAGACTTTTGAGGAAGTAGGGAAACAAACTCTGGCACTAACATTTTCTGTATCCTGATAACCATAAACTCCTCATTTACAAGAATAGATTTGAAAATATTATAAAAGATAGTTTTATTTAAAAGAGACAAATATAAAGCAGGGAAGGAACAGGCCAGTAGTCCTAAAGGTGTATATAAATACTCAGGATCACTTATAGCCATTAGTATGAGGAACTCTCTAGCACAGAGTCTCCTCAAGTTCTGACTAGACATATGGCCACTAACTACAATAAAAAGAGATGGTAGACAAAGTCTTTTGGTCTATGTGTTCCTCTCTCTCTTTCTTCCTGTGTATCGATTTGTATATGTGTATGTGTGTATCTCTCTGTCTTTAGTTCTCTTAGTCTCTATTTGTGGCTATACACTTGACATCTACACCTCCAAACCTACTAATCACTTCACCCTGTAATTCACCAGTCTCTCAGGTGAGGCTGATGAGTCTTTATCAAATCATATAACAACCTTGGTGCAAACTCTCTAATGAAAGATTTGGGTCAGTGTTCTTTTCTCTCCTAATGCTGACTCTATAGTACAAGAACAAAATTAGTAAGCGGCAGTAAGCTGAGTTAGCTTCTGAGTTTGTCAGCAGCAGAATTAGTCAGCAGTAGCTAGCAGTAAGGTGAATTACCTACAAAGATAATTAACAGCAGAGGTAGTAGCATAGGTACAGCAGGTAGGTAACAGCAATTAGTAGCAGCATTTATGAACAGCAATGGTAGAGACAAAGTTAGCAACAGAGTTGGTTAGTACCAGAGCTAATCAGTCTCCATAGAGCTGCTGTCAGCCAAGTGAGTGGCTTCATATGTAGCAGACTACAGCCATGGAGTGAATGACAGTGGACTTTAGCATTGCCTCCAGAAACTCATCTTCTAGTGAGTTCAAATCATCTCTGAAACTCAGGCTCCCTCAGTACCATTTACCCCTTGAACTCTCATTTCCCACATAGCTTTAGGACTTAATCATGCCCCTACACCATGTACCCTCTATTTCCTCCACCCACTCCCACCCCTTTGCAGTTTCTTTTATGTGTTATCTACCCAGGTACACTGAGCTCCTTGAGGACAGACTATCTTTTGCCTTTCTTGGTATCCCTAGGGCTTAGTGGCATACCTGGCACATAGTAGGTGCATTAAAAAGTTTATGGTACTTAATGCACTTAATCAAGGTACCTAATAGTGTTTATTTACTTACCAATAGTGGTGTTAGTAGCCAAAATTCTGCGGCCACAAAGTTAACTAGTAGTAAGGAACAGAGTTCCTTATCTGCAGGGCAATAGCAGCAGAGTTCATTGGTGACAACAAAGGAAATTAGTGACCTCAAAGGCAATGACAGCAGCAATTATAGCTGCAGTGTGACTGTTCCCTTAAGAATGGAGACTGACAGAACTAATGTAGCTTCCTTTCCTTTGCCAAAACTCTACATGCTGGTTAGTCTCAAATGGACTCATTTTCTTCTGTAATCTCCCCACCAAAGATAACAAATGTATGTACTGATTATTAACAAACCTAGAGCTTGCTACTTCTGGGAGGTATGTCAAACAAGGAACATGAAGTTTCCTATGAAGTAGCCCATCTGGCAGGGACTAAGGCTGTGCCAGATCTTTGGAAAAAGAGGATCAAAATATTCAACAGATAAGTCATACACGAAATCTTCAGCCTACTAAAGTCACTCCTTTAAAAAGAAAATTAAAAGCCTGCTTGGAAAAGATTGAGTTCTGCCTATGTAATGCATCCACAGTCTAGACAATAGTGATTTCCAGAGGCATGCACCATGTTACGCTACAGGTCATTTAGCCAAATTGCTTTTGATTTTTGAAATGTGCAGATTGCCTTTGTTGAAGGCATGAGAATTTTGTTGGCATGAGAATGCATATTTAAGGCTTATTAAATATGCTAGTTACACAGGAGGGGATGATGTAATTGTTCTAGTGGCCCATGGAGGCCCAGAGGTGAATTAGAATTTAATACTCCAGAGGAAGTCAGCAGGTTTCCTGCACACAACCTACAAACTGGAGTATTAGGGCTCCATCTCCTTCCCATTTCTAAAAGAAAAGCTTTATTAACCTGCAGTTAAGTAAGCTCCTGAAACACTCATGGACTGTGAACCTTGAAACCAATTTAAATTACCCTTTCCAAGAGATTCATAGGAGCTGGGAAGGAGGGGGAAAGGGGAGGAGAGCAAGTTTTTGATTCTTTTCTTTGGCTGCTTTACTGTGACCATCTTAGATAAGAGAAACTAATCAGTGTCACCCTATCCTATAGTGCATCTTATGATGGATTTTCTGTTACTAATAAAATTTGCTGTCAAGCTACTTTGGCAAATACTGCTTCCATTAAAGGTCATCCAAAAAGAAGCTTGTTGACAGCTGTTGGCATAACTATAGAGCCTAATTCCAGTCCAGTGCAGTTAGCACAGTGTCATCTAGTGGCCATTTTTAATCCTATGAAATAGAGGAATTTAAAAGATCTCAGAAATCTTTCATGTCAACCTACCAGAGAGTGGCAAGATTGGGGCTCTGGTCAGCCATTGAGTCCAACCCATACATAAAAAGAACGTTGCAAATAATACATCTAACAAGTTGCCACCTAGCTTCTGCTTGAAGACCTTTAAAAGAGAGGAACCCATCTTCTAAAGAAGCCAATTCTACTTTTGGATGGCTATAATTTTTAGGAAATTTTTCTTGATCTCAAGTTTAAATTGGCCACTTTTCAACTTCCACCCATTGATCCTGGTTCTGTTATCTAGGGCAAAACAGATCAAGTCTAATCCTTCAACTTCATGGCAGCTGTTCAAATATTTGAAGACACCTAGCATGTTCCCCTTACATCTTCTAATCTCCACTCCAAACATTTCTAGTTCCTTTAATAATCAGATGAGGGGAAAAAATCACTCCCAGGTAGGGGGCTTCATTATAAGAGCAGTATGGAAGCTGAGTCTTAAAGGATTCGTATCAGAAGGCAAGAGATAACAAGAAGGAGGTAAATCAAGACCTAGAAAACACTATCTACCACAGGCAAGGTGTTATGCTAGTCACTGAGGGGAAGACATGGCCCCTGCCTTCAAAGAACCTATGTCTAATATTTACCTTATCCAGCACTAGCCATCATACAACATCTGCCTTTTGATTAGATTTGATTTGCTTTTGTGGAAGGTAGTATTTAAGATTTTTAAAAATAATTCTATTAAATTTCTTTCACTCCTGGAATAATGGTGAACTATACTTACTCTGCTAGCGATTTTATCAGTACGATTTTTCACACTCACTCCACAATACTATGACCACTTGCTTGGTCAATGTTCATATATAAAATGAAAGTGCCTTAATTCTCAGTTTTAAAACCTCATTAAGTTTCCTATCTGAAAAAAAAAATTCAGAGGTAGAGCCAACATGGTAGAGGAAAAGCAGAGACTCACCTGAGCTCTCCCTGAAATTCTTCCAAATATCTTCTGAAATTACTCTAAACAAATTCAAGAGCAGCAGAACCCAGAAAAAGATGTAGTGAAACAAATTTCCAGCCCAAGACAACTTGGAAGGTCAGCAGTGAGAAAGTAGCATAGGCCATATCAGCACAGGTCATACTAGCACAGTTCCAACCCCAGCAAAACTAGAAGGAGACCTTGGGAGACACTGAATCAGCAGCAGCAGGGGCTGCTTCTAGAGTTCTAAGACCACCAACAGTAATGAAGTTGAATAAGTGGTCAGAAGGAGATTGCAGGGCTCTTTTCACTAGCACTGAGGCAGGACTTTGTTGCTTTGCCCACACTCAGATCCAGGTCATAGGTGGCAGTCCCAAGACAAGGGGGAGCAATAGCATAGAACTTGCATTCACAGTAAAGTGGGTACCCTCCACAGTATAGGGGGTACCCTCCTCACAGTTCCAGGGCAGAAAAGAGTGCTTGTGGTCATTCACAGATAAAAGCACAGGTCAGGAAAGGAGTAAACACCTCTCCTTAGATCATATCACTTTGGAAGAACTGAAAACTTACAGGTCCCTAGAAATGTCTCTGAAAGCAGCTACACAAAACTCCTGAAGTTTGGCACAATGCATCCTTCACCCTAGAAGCAAAGTCCTACTTTAAAGACTGCAAAGAAAGTCAACTAATAGGCAAGGAAATGAGCAAACGATGGAAAAAATCTCTGATGATTGAAAGTCTCAACCCACCGATGGTGCAGGGATCAAGTGGCTAATCAGAGGGGGATTGCAGGGATCTCTTTGCTAGTGCTGAGGCAGGATTCTCTTTCTTTTCTCTTGCTTAGAATTAGGTTGCAGTCCTAGGTGACTGTCAGGAGTACTGGTGTGACAGTTTATGGAGGCAGTGGGAAGGGAATCCTCCTCATAATTCCAAAGCAGAAAAAGAATGCTTGTGGTCACTCATAAATCAGAGCACATGCCAGGAGAGGAGTAAACATCACTCCTTTGATCATACCACCTTGGAAGAACAAAAAATTTACAGAGCCCTAGAAGTGTCTCCCAAAACAGCTATACAAAACCTGTGAAGCTTGGGACAGTACAGCTTCCACACTGAATTCAGTAATGTGGAAGCAGAGTCCTACCTTAACAAAAAGTTACATAGTCAAGTAATTGGCTGGGAAAATGACCAAACAGCAGAAAAAAACTCAGACTATAAATCTTACTTTGGTGACAAAGAAGATCAAAACATACAACTAAAAGAAGACAACAAAGTCAAAGATACTATATCCAAAGCCTCCAAGAAAAATATGAATTGGTCTCAGGCCATGAAAAAGCTCAAAAAGAATTTTTAAAATCAAGTGAAATAGAGGAAAATTAGAAAAAAGGTGAGAGTGATGCAAGAAAATCATGAAAAAATGAGTCAACAACTTGTTAAAGGAGACCCCAAAAAATGCTGAAGAAAATAACACCATGAAAAATAGACTAACTTAAATGGCAAAGAGGTCCAAAAAGCCAATGTGGAGAAGAAGGCCCTAAAAAGAGTAGTTCCAAAAGTTCACTGAAAAAAAAATTCCTTGAAAATTAGAATGGAGTAAATGGAAGCTAATGACTCTTTGAGAAATCAAGAAAATATAAAGCACAATCAAAAGAATGACAAAAATAGAAGACAGTGAAAAATATCTCACTGAAAAAAATAATAAACCTGGAAAATAGATCCAAGAGAGATAATTTAAAAATTATTTTACTACCTGAAAACTATGATCAAAAAAGGAGGCTGGACTTCATCTTTCAAGAAATTATCAAAGAAAACTGACCTGATGTTCTGGAACCAAACTAAAATAGAAAGTGAAGGAATCTACCTATCACCTTCTGAAAGAGATCCCAAAAGGAAAACTCTTAGGAATGTTATAGCCAAATTCCAGAATTCTTATATCAAGGAGAAAATATTGGAAATAGCCAGAAAGAAACAATTCAAGTATTGTGGAAATACAATCAGAATAAGAAAAAATTTAGCAGTTTCTACATTAAGGTATTGGAGGATTTGGAATATGATATTCCAGAGATCAAAGGAGCTAGGATTAAAACCAAGAATCAACCACCCAGCAAAACAGAGTATAATGCTTCAGGGAAATTGGGGAGGAGAGGAGGAAATGGACATTCAATGAAATAGAGGACTTTCAAGTCTTCTTGATGAGAAGACCAGAACTGAATAGAAATTTTGACTTTTAAATAAAAGACAGGAAGCATGAAAAGGTAAACAGGAAATAGAAATCATAAGGGGCATATTAAAGTTGAACTCTTTACATTCCTATATGGAAAGATGATATTTGTAACTCATGAGACCTTTCTCAGTATCAGGGCTCCTGGAGGGAATACACACGCATGCGCACGTGCACACACACATACATACATATAATATAAGGTGAGTTGAATATGAAAGGATGATATCTAAAAAATAAAATTAAGGGGTGAGAGAGGGATATACTCAGAGAAGGAGAGAGGGAGAGGTAGAATGGGGTAAATTATCTCACTTGAAAGAGGTGGGGAAAAGCTTTTACAGTAGAGGGGAAGAAGGTGAAGGTGAGAGGGAATGAGTGAAACTTGCTCTTGTTGGATTTTTCTTAGGAAGGAAATAACATACACACGCAATTTAGTATGGAAATCTATCTTGCCCTACAGGAAAGTAGGGGGGAAGGGGATAAAAGGGGGGAATGATAAGAGGGAGGGAAGATTGGAGGAGAGGGTAGTCAGAAGCAAATACTTTTGAGGACGAATAGGGTCAAAAGAGAGAATAAAATAAATGAGGGTCAGGATAGGATGGAAGGAAATATAGTCTTTCACAACATGACTTTTATGGAAGTGTTTTGCATGACTATACATGTATAATCTCTATCAAATTGCTTGCCTTCTCAACGAGGGTGGGAGAGAATATGGAACTCAAAATTTTTAAAATGAATGTTAAAAATGATTTTTACATGCAACTGTGAACTAAGATATACAAGCAATGGAGTACAGAAATCTATCTTGCAGTACAGAAAAATAGAAGGGGAAGGGGATAAGAGGAGGTGGGGTGATGGAAGAGAGAGCATATTGGGAAAAGAGGTAATCAGAATGCATGCGATCTTTGATTGGGGGAGGGAAGAGATGGGGAGAAAATTTGGAACTCAAAATCTTGTGGAAGTGAATGTTGAAAACAAAATTAAATAAATTAAATTTTTAAGAAGTTTAAAAAGAAGTACTATCAATCTTGCTTCAGAACTTATATTTTGTTAAAAATGTGGACTTTGTAACCTGTCAAATGTGACCTAATGTAACTTAAAATGTGGTGAATCAATTTTGGTTTCAGTCATATGTGACTTCCGGAGGCAATATGGATCGTTAGACTATATAGCTAATTCGACACAGTGCTTAAGAAAAAGCTAAAACTATTAAATGGAACTTATCTAGAACTCCAAACCCTCCCCTATTCCTAGTTTTTCTATTTCTGCCCATGGAATCACCATCCTCCCAGTGACCCAGGCTGCTAGACTAGGTGTCACTCCTTACTCTCTAACCTCTTCTATTCAAAATGTCACCAAGTTCTGTTAATATTGCCTTCATAACAACTCATGCATATGCCCTTTCTCTCCTGTGACATTGGCACCACCCTAGTCAAGCACTCATCAACTCATGCATGGACTGCTTCAATAGCCTGCAGATTGGTCTCCTGCCTCAAGTGTCTCTCAACTACCCCATCCTCCACTCAGCAGAAAAACTGATCTTTCTAAAGTGAAAAACTAATTGTGTCACTCCCCACTCTCCCACAATTTAAGCAACTCCAATGATTTCATATTGCTTCCATTATCAAATATATAAAAATCCCTCAATCCTTCTTTTGAAGTGCACCACAACTTGGCCTTTCTTTAGTTTTTCAGTATTCTTACATCTTATGCCTTCTCTCCGCCCCATATTCTCTGTTAGCTAGTGACACTGACCTCTGTGCTGTTCCTCAAATACAACACTCCATCTCATTCTGAGCATTTTACTAGCTCTTCTCTATGCCTGGAATTCTCTTCCTGCTTGGACTTTCCCTTGATTTGTTCAAGATTTAAATAAAGTTTCACTGTCTACAAGAAGTCTTTTCTGATCCCCTTTAATATAGTGACTTACCTCTGTTTTTTTATGTCCAAATTATCCTGAATTTAGCTTGTTTGCACGTAGCAGTTTGCATGTTGTCTACAGAATTAAATTGAGCTTACTGAGAGTAGGGACTTTTTTGCCTTTTTTTTCATATCCCCAGTTTTTAGAGCACTACCTTGAATGCAAAGGGTGCTTAATAAATGTTAAATGTGTAACTGAGTGATCTCCATGTAGATAACTCCTAAATCTATAAATTTAACATATCTACCACTGAACTCAGATTTCTCCTCAAATCTACCTTTATTACAGATTTCCCTATTTCTATCCTATATCCATCCTTCCAGTTCGTCAGTTTCATAACATAAGGACCACACTTTACTCTTCACTCTCTCACCTCACATACCTAGTTAGTTGCCACATCTTGTCATGTCTACTGCCACAACATTTCTTGGTCTCCCTGCCCTAAATGTCTCCCCTCTCCAATTCATCCTTCATTCAGCTATCAAGTTAATATTCCTAGAATTTCAGGTCTAACCATATCTTCCCTAGCCAGTCAACTCCCATGACTCCCTATTACTTCCAAGATCAAATGTAAAATCCTCTGGTTTTTAAAGACCTTCAAAACTTTGACATTTCCTATCGTTTTAGGCCTTACTCCATCTACTCCCTAATCATCATATACTCTGTGATACTGTGATAAGGGCCTCCTTACGATTCCTTACACAAGCCACTCCATCTCTGGCCTCCAGGTGTTTTCACTGGCTGTCCATAATGCCTAAAGTTCTCTCCCTTCTCGTCCTAACCTCCTCCATTCCAGTTATAGTCACACCTTCTACAAGAAGCCTTTCCCAGTCCTCCTTAATATTAGGGTCTTTTCTGAGACACCAATAATAATAATAACAATAATAATAATGTTATATGTGTGTGTGTGTGTATTTCTGAGTTGGACTCACAAAGAAGAGTCTTCCTGACTCCAGACTTAGCACTCTATCATCCTGTATAGTACCTACTATGTGCCAGGCACTATGCTAAATGATTCACAAATATTATCTCACTTGATCCTCACAACAAACCTAGGAGATAGATGCTATTATCCCCTTTTTATAGTTGAAGAAATTGAGGGAAACAGAGGTTAAATAACATGCACAAGGTCACATACCTACTAAGGGTCTGAAACTGATTTAAATTTGTATCTTCCCAAGGCCCAGCACACTATCTACTTTTTCATCTATTCCCAATTTTTCATATGTATGCATATATGCATACATGTGGGTGCACACACGCATGTGTATGTATGTGTATAATAGTTGCTTGCATGCTGTCTTCCCCATTAGAGTATGAGATCCTTGAGAGCAGGGACTATTTTCTGGTTTTGTTTCTATTTTTATCTTTTGCCTTCCTTCTCCTCATCATTGCTTAGCACAATGTCTATCATGTAGTAAGAACTTACATGCTTATTAACGTGCTGACTTATGGACAAGGTGAGAACAAAGATTTGAGGCACTATCTGATTAAACTTTTCATTTTTTTCAGAAGATGCCAATGAAATCTCAGGTAAGTATTGGAAGTAAAATGGAAATGAAGATAGAATTCCATACCTAGAAGTCATATATGTCTTTATATACATGTACATGTTAGAAATAAGACTTGAATCCAGCTCCTCCGAACATCAAATCCAGTTCTTCATGAATTACACCAGACAGAATCATTTTCATTATTTTGCATAACATACTGAAATGCTCCTAGGATCCCTCATCATGGTTATGTAACCCTAGGCTCTTAAAGTAGAGAGCAATTTCTCGTAGGTCCTACTGGCCTAAAAAGGTTTCAAATATGAGCTTAACAACTAGCAAACAAACTCACTAAGCATCAATTTCACAAAGTCTGGAGAGCTTCAGTTACTGACTTGGCTATCAGAAGATAGATTACTTTGAGGATGATGACGATCATCATTGATGATATTATATAATACTTATATAACATACCATTTGTTATTTATTAAATCATGAAACACATCTAATAAGAGGTGGAAGTTACCAGTAATATCAGTAAAAGGGGAGCCCACACTGATGAAATCGTATACCTTTTGTTCATGTAAAATGAATATTATCAAAATTCTAATATATGCTAATGATCCCCAAGTACCTAACAGCATATAAATAGCCTCAAACTGTTAGCTTACAGACATAAATCTACAATTAAAATGATTACAGAAATCACTGTCAAATTATCTCACAGTTATCAAAAGGAAAATTATGCAGCAATATTATTTAATTTGATAACCATTTATTAAACACCTACTGTGTTCAAAACACTATGCTAAGGACTGAGGAGAAAAAGACAAAATGAAACCTTATATTCTGCCGGGGGGAGTCATCAGCAAAATAATCTGAGAATAGAGGGCATGGACAACAGGGATTTTAAGATAGGATCCATGGAGGTAACAAACAAAGCCTTGAGGAAAGATACAGATTCTCATAATGGAAATAAGGGGACAGTACCACTAGTGGTTAGAGCACCACTAGAGCCAGAGTTCAAATCCAATTTCAGACATTTACTATCTGTGGGGCTCTGAGCAAGTCACTTCACTTGGGTTTTGTTGCTGTTTTGCTTCAGTTCGCTTTACTTCCTGATCTGAAAAATGGGGATATATTGGATAAGAAAATGGAAAACCAGTCCAGTCTCTTTGCCAAGAAAACACCATGTTTTCAAGGGGACGAGTTCATGAGGTAGTGAAGAGGTGGACACAAATGAATGGCTGAAGAAAATTCCAAACAAGGGGGTTAACTTTTGGAGATGTGACCTAGTAAATGTCCGTTCAAGTGGTAAACTGCCAATTCCTCAGCAGCTGCAATCTCTGAATGAAGACCCAGAAAAAAAAATTATCAAAACAAAATTTCTTGGCACCATAAAATGATTCACTGGACAGAAAAAAAATGCTAAAGAAGATGCATTATGTTTTGATTTGCTATTATGTCCTAAAAACTATTCGATCAATAATCAGTCGATCCACTGACAAATGTTTTTTGAGGCAGTTGGGGTAAGTTACTTACTCAGGGTCACATAGCAGATAAGTGTTTGAGGTCACATCTGAATTTGGGTCCTCCTGACTCTAGGAACAGTTATTGATAAACATTTATTAATTACTTTGTGACAGGCTGGACTACTGGGAGTTTCCATTTCACTTGCAAATGAAACTCATTATATGAATTGTTTATCCTATTAAATGTGATCTTTAAGAAAACAGATTGTCTCACTATTTTTATTTGTTTACTCAAAGCTTGGTGCAGTGCTTTGCATATAGAATACTTAACAAATGCTTCTTCATTCATAAAAGTAGATGATGAAATGCCATTTAACGTATAGATAAGAGTTCCATTTGACTTAATTATAGAGTTTATGAAGGTGAATTATGCTTGAAATGCAGCAAGGGAGTGCAGCAGACAACATGCTGAGCTTGGAATCAAGAAGACTGATCTTCCTGAGTTCAAATCTGGCCTCGGACATTTATTAGCTGTGTGACCCTGGGCAAGTCACTTAAAACAGTTTGGCTCACTTCCTCATTTGTAAAATGATCTGGAGAAGGAAATGGCAAAACACCCCAGTATCTTTGCCAAGAAAATCCCAAATGTGGTCATGAAGAGTTGGATGTGACCGGAACAATTGAACAACCATAGTATTAAATGAGACTGAGAAGGAAGAGTAGATAGATTGTGGATGAGCTTAATGAACTCCTACAAAAAAAGTTTATATCTTATCATAGGGAAAAATCAAGATCTACTCAAGGCTTTTGTGCACTAAAGTGACACATTCAAACCTGAACCTCAGGAAGATGCAGCATAAGTGGGAGGAGATTATAAGCAGGGAAACCAATTGCAAGGCTACAGCAGCAGTACAGGTAAAAGGTGATGATGGCATGAATTAAGGTAGAGGCTTTGTAAGATAAGAGATTGAGAGATGTTATGGAGGCAGAATTACCAAACACCATGGCTAATTTGGTGAATGGGGTTATCAGGAAGAGGAAAGAGCCAAGGATGATGTCACTATATAATATAATAGCCTACCTATGGAAATCTTGCTTTCTAGTTCTTATGGAAATAAAGTTAGAGAATAGTCTTTTTGTTGCAACTCTCTACCATTTTTTATGGAATTATTTTTCTTCACCTCTTGTAGCCTGCTCTCCAACAAGCAACTTTCAAACAAAAACATTTAATTATTTTCCCAAATACAGAAGATGTTAACTGGAAATCTAGATAAAAGAAAGCTTTCTTTGGGGTGGTACATGACATTAGTCTTTAAGCCAATATGACTTATCTTGGGCATTATTTGAAAAGCTGGGGAAATTTTTCAGTAAAGGGACAAGGTTCACAAAAAGAAAATTTTACTTTTCCTTTTGTCAGGTTTTTACAGTGTAGACTTATGATTTCCTTTGAGGTGATGTGATTATCTACAATATCAGCCACACTGCAAGAGGCAGGCACCAGTAGCCCTTGTACCCCACTATATTTAAATATTAGGCTTTTTCAGGAGAAACAGAAAAGCCAAATATTAATGATTTGAGAACTATATGTCATTTTTGATTATCCACACCATTGCTCCCAAAGATTACCATGTATAATAAAGAGTTGGTTCTAATTGACTCTTTAATGTCCTCTTAAATTCCAGTCCCTAATGCAAAATTTCTTATTCAGGCAGTGAGCTGTCAACTAAATGACATTCAATATTAGTACTGTAGATACTTCACCATTCTAAATAAATTGTGTTTGTTCTTAGAGAACTGAAAAAATAAAATGTAACATAGAGTTTGTAAAGGAATGAAGTGATTCATATATCCCTCTCAAAGAAAAAGATATTTCATATCACATTTCCTTTTCCTTATGATTTGAGATCAGTCACCAACTAGACAAAAATGGCAAGGATATCTGCCTATTAATATTCTTTATGTGATATACTACTGAGCCCTCAATCATATACTCCATTGCTATAAATAGATGGCACTAGACCTATGCTTGAAGGGAGGTATATGAGGAAGACATGAGGTAAGATTGCATTCCAGGGATGCTCAAAGTCATGGAGATAGAATGCCATGCATGGAGAGTAGAAAGTTAAAAAGAGAGTGTTAAGAGTGAAGTTAGACCCGCTCAGTCTTAAGTGTCCTTCTGTGGGAACCCATATCTCCACAGGAGTACCTGAAGAAGCATGGTGCCTGTTTTTGGCCAAAGGCATTAACTAGGCCAATTTCAATTTAAAAAAAAAATGAAGCATATTCAACAGAAAGGACTAAGGCTGCATGGAGGAAATAGAATATGTAGGGTCTAGATGGGAAGGGAATATTAGATGTTATCTAGTACATTCTCTCATTGGACAGATAAGAAAGTGAATCCCAAAGGGAACTGACTTTGCCTAAGTGTCAGAGTTGGTATTCAAATCCAAGTTCTTAGATACAGACCCGAGTCATTTTTTCAATATACCTTGCCATCACCAAATTCCTTTACATGTGGGCTCCCTAATTTCCTAAATTCCCTTGGCTCACCATTTATCACAGTTGCATAGATCTGTCTCTCAAATCCCCTTAACCACCAAGATAATACCTCCAGCAAAGATTAGGTTTCCCTCTTCCCTGGAGAATTCCCTTAATATTGGTACCTTGATCTTACCTGGGTTAGCATGTGGGACTTTCTTCCTATGAGAGAGTCCATGATTTTCTTTTGCAAGGAACTTCCAAATGGTCATGGAGGTTTGAAATACTGCTTCCTTCTACCAGTTAAACTCCCTCTACTATATCCTTCCCCTGACTCTTAGGAAAAATCTGTGTTGTATCTTCTGAAGCTAAATGGAAAATAACTTTCTCCTAGATATTCCTGTCCCCATCAGCCCCTCCTTTCCCTTCTTTTCATTTTACCCTTCCTCTCTCTCCTCCACTTACTATCTGCTTTCCCTTCCTCTGTCATCTTTTCTCCTCCTCCTCCTTTTCCTTCTCTTCCTTCCCCTCCTCCTCCTTCTTCTATTCTATTATAATATGATGCAAAAATACAGATTGTAAAATGCTGCCATCTTTCATACAGAATTCAAGTAAATTGACATCTTGCCTTATTCACCATGGGACCCAAGATAGTGTTTTTGCTATATGATTGGATAATAGATCTAGTCCTAGCATCAAAAACAGAGTTGTTGAAAAATCTCACTAATTCTAAATTTCCATTCAAATCCTTACCTGTTCTGTGAAATTGCTGCAATCATGATTTGTCCATATTACAGAGTCAAAACCTTGGTTTAATCTACTATAATGGTAAGGGAATTTGAAAATCTTCCCTGCCCCTTAATAGGCCCAGGTGACTTCCTTTGAATTTTGGTCCAGCTTCAACCTAAGTCACATGGAGCCAATGGTGGGGGGAGCTTGCCTAATGTGTGGAACAGGAAGGGCAGAGCTGAGAGAGTGAGTTGGAACTGAGAGAGAGAGAGAGGAGACAGAGCTGAGGCAGAATAACTAGCATGAGTGAGAGAGGGTGTAATTTTGCCTAGGGGAGCTTTGTGGGAAGGCCTAACTGAGGGAAGGCTTGGGGATGGCAGTGTTCCTTTTATTGGTAATGTGTACAAACTTCATTGTCACCATGGTAAAATTGGCTTTCTGGTATATGAATAAATATCTTGGTTTCATCTTTGAGGAAGAGAGTTTATGTTTTATGAATTTACCCTGGAAATACACATGCATATCCATAGTAGTTGCTGTGGTTATAGCTATAGCATTGGTGTTACATCTACGTAGAACTTTATCTCTGAAAAATAAAAATTCTATGCTTCCTTTAGCACCATAAATATCTAAAAGAATATATAGTTATATTCAATACTATCAACTGTAACTTAAAATAATTCATTTTACTTTTAATATAGGAAAGCCCTTGCTTCAGCCATCTCAAGGACCATTCTCTTGGCCCAAGGAGAAGTCCCAGCTGGGTGATGGTTTCCTTTGTATTCAGAGCATGTTCCTTATAAAATAGTGAATAGGAGAGAGCATGAGATCCTCATAAGAGCCCTGGGGTGGGTCTGTAAATTCTCTCAAGTTCTTCTTCAAACCCAGCTGATCATAAAAGGAGTAAATCAAGTGCTTAGATATACTCAGGCACAAGTACTCAAACACAATGCACACTCTCTTTTGCCAGTTGTCCCCAATCAGTCAATCATGATCATGTAGTTGATTAAGGAATCTAACTTGGTTAATCTATGGATGACAGCTTATCAAGCAATAGGTGGGTATTTCTAGCCAGGAGAAAAACTGTTGTTGGAGGCTGGCATGACTTCTTCCCAGGACTTGACCATTTTACAAGAGAAAGTTCACTTTAAACTTCACAAAGCAATTCACATATACGCTACCTCATTTGAACTGTACAAAAGCCCTGTAAGGTAATTATTATCATCCCCACTTTAGAGATTACAAAACTGGGCTGAGAAAGATTAAATGACTTGTCCAAATTTACATATTTAGCAAGTAGATGAACTAAGGGAAGGTTTGATCCAAGGTCTTGATAACTCTAAATCTAGCACTCCACTAAACAAACTTTGCCTTCTCTGTGGTTTCTTCTCCATTTGAAATTCTCATGATCTGTTTGAGGAAGCATGGTATAATGCTAATAATTTAATTCAATAAACATTTATTAAGCACAAATTATATTCCATGAATATGGAAACATGCATATAGATATTTATAGGGATATAAAGACAAAAAAAAATAAGCAAACCCTCCCTCAAGGAGCTGACATTATACTGGGGAAATGAAATGCACACAGAACATTTTATATATGTGTGTACACATATGAGAATAAATGTAATATACATGTATGCGTATGCATATACATACATGCATATGCATATACATGTGTGTATTTAATATTCACATGTTATAATTGATATGCCTATGTGCACATATATTTGCATAATTGTGTATATTATATGCTTATGTATATGTATAATATATGTGTACATTATATGTAATAACCATGACCAATGTTTCCCAAAAGATAATCTTGTAAACCTACAGAGGAATGTCTCAGTCAAACCAGGAATTTCAGTGTCTTGAGGGTATTCTTCAGGAACTACCCCACCCACCCAAAGTCCCCTTTGGGCAAGATGCCATATATGTGTGTATACATATTTACAATGCACATGCACATTTATACATGCATACAATTTATATACATATATGTACTGCATACATTGTACATTTGTGTGTGCATTCTTGCTACTTCTGCTAATAATTATAAATTTATGTATAAATAGTGTTTTAAAATTCTAAAAAGAACATGATTTAGGATCAAAAGATCTGGGTTCGAGCCTCAGCTCTTCTATCTACTACCTGTTTGACAGTGAGAAGCCAAAATGACCTTGTATTCCAGGTTTTTTTAATCTGTTAA
The DNA here is from genome assembly GCA_023548195.1 of Bettongia penicillata ogilbyi. NCBI lineage: Eukaryota > Metazoa > Chordata > Mammalia > Diprotodontia > Potoroidae > Bettongia > Bettongia penicillata. The sequence continues at coordinate 24,014 of JAJHZJ010000395.1, read as the reverse complement.
ATACGTGGGTTGATCCAGATAATCTCCAAACTTTTTTCTAGTTCTAAATCCTATGAATCCTATGAGAAGAAACTGTAATGACAAATTCCATTCACATTCTTTCTCTACTTTTTTACAAGCTCCCACATCAATCTTACCCTCAATCTCCAGACTTCATGGAAATGACAAGGAACTCTTCCCACTCCAAAGGACTGGAAGAGAGGGTAAGGAGGGCAAGCAGTGGGAATGTTTTGCACTGTTCACCAGGAAAAAACCTCACTGTGCCCTTGAGGTGAAAGCAAACCATAGCCCACAGTATATAACATCTTCAGTCTTTTACCATGTCTCTTTTTCCTGGAGTTCTCTAAGAAGAGTTCCCTATGGATAATTTTTTGATCTAAGTTGAAATTTTTTAAAAAAGATTATTTTAACCACTAACCTGATGACAATATAGCCTTCAATAAAGGATTACAGACCTTAATGCATTACTAACATACATTCAAGTCAACTCCTTGCATCGATTTCTATTACGCCACCATTGATAATTATCATAAATAGTCTGTGCCTTTCTCCTGTTCAATATCTAATTCAAAGCTGGCAGATGGTAGGCTTTAGAACTGACAAATGGCCTATGAATCTGTAGGGGTCAGAGACATTTCTATTGCTGTTTTAGTGAAAGGTCTGAATCACTCTTGTCCTATGTGAGTAATGCCGTAGAGCACCATTTGGGTACAGACTTTTCAGTAGTCTGCATAGGAAATAAGATCTACACCAAAGATTTCATTTATATTAGAGAAAACTGTGGGATATTTTCTGTGTCTTACAGAGAGCTGTTTCTTATAGAGAGCTTTTAAAGAAAGTGCACTTTATTTGACTTTAAGCCTCCCCTTTCAAACTTGCTAGTGTAGTGTGTGTTGGGGGGGATGAGTGTGTGTGCGCATGTGTGTGTGTGTGAGAGAGGGAGAGAGGGAGAGAGAGAGAGAGGGAGAGAGAGAGAGAGAGAGAGAGAGAGAGAGAGAGAGAGAGAGAGAGAGAGAGAGAGAGAGAGAGAGAGAGGAAGAGAGAGAGAGACAGGGAGACAGAGAGACAGACCTTGGACAAGTGACAACTTCTGAACTTCAGTTCTCTTAATGATAAAATGAGGTAAATATTCGCACTACCTACTTCACAGTGTTGTTGTAGGGAAAATTAACCCTGAACTGACATTGAAATGGGAGATATTATAATTTTTACTGTTCATAGCTAAAACCACCGTGAAAGTACACCAAAGGCAAATGCACTACAAAATAGAAGAGTTGAGAACTTAAAATGCACAGACATATAGCACTTCACTTTATAGTACTTTCCAGATATTTTGTTCATTATAAATTGGTTTCGTTGCAACCCTGTGTTGAATAAATCTATCCACACTATTTTTTTCAACAGCATGTGCTCACACTGTGTCTCTGTGTCACGTTTTAGTAACTCTTCCACTAACTCAAACTTTTTCATCGCTATTGTATCTGTTGTGATGATCTGTGATCAGTCATCCTTGATGTTGCTATTATAATTGTTTGGGGGCACCACGAACCGTGCCCATGGCAAACTTGATGATAAATGTTACATGTGTTCTGACTGCTTCACAGACTGACCTTTCTCCATCCCTGTCTCCCTCTCCTCTGGTCCCCCCTATTCCCTGAGACACAACAATACTGAAATTAGGCCAATTAACAACCCTATAATGACCACTAAATGTTCAAGTGAAAGGAAGAGTCAAAGTACATGACAAATTTCATCGTTGTCTTATTTTAAGAAATTGCCACAGTTACTCCAGTCTTCAGCAACTACCATTGTGATCAGTCACCACCCATGAGGCAAGACCCTCCACCAGCAAAAAGATTACAACTCACTGAAGGCTGAAATAATGGTTAGCATTTTTAGCAATAAAGTGTTTTTTAATTAAGATATCTACATTTTTTAGACACATTATTGCACACTTAGGACTACTGTATAGTATAAACGTAATTTTTATATGAACTGGGAAACCAAAAAATTTGTGTGGCTTGCTTTATTGAGATATTCATTTTTTTTCATTAGTCTGGAACCAAACTCATAATACCTTTGAGGTATACCTGAACCAATATCCCAAGGTAAGCTGGAATGTCCCAAAGCAAAGCTGAGAGACACTGAAAAATAAACATAGCACAACAAGATCAATAAAAAAGACTTTTGAAAATGTACTTACATAAAGATACATGAACTGAGAAAACCTTCCATCAGAATACATGTGGACCCCTTTCACAAAGCAATGATAAATTCAAGAAATTGAATAAAAGTGAGACCTGTCTTTTGTCATTGATTTTTAAACTCCCAGGGATTGTTTAATTTTTATCTTTGTTTTTGTCTAGCATTCTGCCTGGCAAAAAGATGGTAACTGACTGCCTGGTAGGATGATGTCACTGAATCATTAGAGGCATCTTATTTACAAGCTAGAATAGGGATTGTCTATTCAACCAAAGAATTTGGGACTCTGGTTCTTTTTATCTTATTTTAGTTCTTGTAGAGACAACTGGTGGTACAGTGGGTAGAGCACTGAGCCTGGATTCAAGAAGTCCTGAGTTCAACTCTGGTCTCAAACACATACTAACTGTGTGACCCTGAGCAAGTCATTTAACCTCTGCTTGCCTCAGTTTCATCAACCATAAAGTAGGATAATAATAGCACCTCCCTGACAGGATTATTATAAGCATCAAATGAGATAATATTTGTAAACACGCCCCTTAGCAAGGTGCCTGGAACAATTTGTCATCCCCATAAATGAGATATGATATATCTAACAATAAGACCATATATATGAAGAAATAGTCATTGAAACTAGTTTTTCTCCCTATTGCCTTCAGTAATAAAAGTACTTTAACTGAAAAACCTAACCTCTGCAAATTGAGTGCAATTTGGTGCAATCATTTCTTGGCTTTTGAAATACCTGACAACAGTCAGTGTAGAAAATGCCAGGGCTAGGGAAGTTATTGACTGCATGTTCCATATAGGTCAACAGTGTAACATATCCACCAATAGAATAAATGCAAAGAGACACATCTGTTCACAACTAAGAAGGAGAGAATTCTACCATTGTTGCTCCATTTAGATTGTATCTGGAATATTATGTTTAGTTTTAGGTGCCACATTTTAGGAGATATTAGCAGGTTGAAATATGTCAAGAGGAGGATGACCAAAATATTGAGGGCCCTGGAAACCATAGCTTAGGATAAGTTAAAGGAATAGACCATTTCCCCCCTAAAGAAGACAAGATGATTAAGTCTCTGTAAAGTAACTGACATAGCCTCATGCTATAAGCTCATGTTAGTTAAGGCAAAGACCTCATCTTTCAGTTACTTACTTCTGCAATTCAGATGGTCAGCATTCATCATTCACATTTCCCTTTGTAAAAAGATTGTATTAAGTGATCGTTTAGCTCTTCCAAGTTTTCATAAATACTGTCTTTTGCTGTAATTTCCCTACTGGATTAATCTGACTAGAGGATTTCAATTTAGGAAGTTAAGTAAAGAATGTGCTTTTATTTTAAAAGTGGAAAGGATTAGTAAGTTTTTACTAAACTACTTAGCAGGAGTTTCTTTAAAGTGGCTTTAAAGTTCAATTTCAACTTAGTTAAGCTCTTCTCATTAGTTATTTGGAAAGTAACCAGAGAGTTTCAAGGGATAGTCAGTAAATTGTCATATAACAGTTCACATGATCAGATCTCATTTGAATAGTTGGATTCCCTAGCAACAGAGAGTAGATTGTACCCTGTTTTTAACTTTGTTTTGAGGCAATCAGGGTTAAGTGATTTTCCCAAGATCACACAGCTAATAAGTGTTTGAGGTTACATTTGAATTCAGGTCCTCCTGACTTCAAGGTTGAGGTATCTATTATTTTTGCTCAAGAATAATTATACATCTTTCAAGAAGATAAGAATAATATTGTGGCCAAATCATCATCAATCTCCAGATCAAGCATAGAATAAAACCTCCTGGTCATGTGAAAGATTTCCACTGGATTTTTTTCTCTAATTCCATTTGGGGACCATTTTATCCATGGCAAACCAAATTCAGCTACAATTCAGCTGCAAGACAGTCAGCCTTACGTAACTGACCTGCAGGCAGTCTACCTCCACAAACTGATCATGGCAAAATTGAAGGTTAGTCATATGACCTTTCTGCCATACAACAGATGCCAGAGTTTCTTACACTTGAAGCAGACAGCATAGTGTGAAACTCAGGGTGACTCATTCTGAACCACAATATCTTTCAAGCTGAGAATCACACTGCATGTGACCTAGTTGTCATAGATTTTCAGAGTAGGTAGAGAACTAGACATTCAAGGCAAGTTACAGAGGAGGAAATGTGGGCTTTAAAAAAAATAAAAACAGGGGATAAGTTGGGTGATATTCCCCCCATCTCTCTCCTCCATGCTCACCTCCTGTCCAATGTGTCCTGACAGATTTAGTTTCCTAATTATACATGAGAATGAGGATAATAGCCACTCACATGACCAAAGGCAGGAAGCTGGATTCAATAACTTCTTAAGGTCCCTTGCAACCTTCACTAAACCCCACCATCCCCCTAAGCTATTGCCCTATACCTTTGTCCCTTCCTCAGCCAAACTCCTAGAAAAAAAAAATCTTTCTGTAGCCTTTGTTTCTACATTCTCTCCTGTCACTTCTCAAATTTGTGAAATCTAGTTTGAAATCTAGCATGGGAGAGATTAGTGATGGAGGACATAAGATGTAAGAAGACTGGAAAGTTAGGGAAAGGGCCAGGTTACAGCAACCAATATAAGCAAACAGGGAATTTTATACTTGAAAATGGAGGAAATAGAGTGAATGGAGTTGATTGAATGGTGACACGGGCAGGCTGAGGGGAGTGACATATCCAGTAATGCACTTTTAGAAGATCAATTTGCCAGCTGCCTGGAGGATGAACTGGAGCAGGGAGAGTCTTATTGCAAAAAGACCCACCCTCAGACTATTGTAAAAGTCCAGGTGTAGGTGCCAAAATTACAGATAGCTGGTAGCAGTGTCAAGAGGAGAGTAAGGGGACATAGACCAGAGATACATTGCCCATGTTACCAGTGTGTTCTCAATTGTCAAATTGAACTGCCTTTTTTCAATCCTCACTCTTCTTGAGCATTCTCTAACAAGGGTGGGGAACCTGAAGCTTCAAGGATGGCCACATGTGGCCCTCTAGGTCCTTGGGTGTGGCCCTTTGACTGAATCCAAACTTCACAAAACAAATCCCCTTAATGAAAGGATTTGTTCTGTAAATCTTGGACTCAGTCAAAAGGCTGCACCCAAAGACCTAAAAGGCTATATGTGGCCTCCAGGCAACAGCCACCCTTGCCTAGTATTTGCTACTGCCAAGCTCCTGAATTTTTCTTCTTTCTGTTTTCTTCCTGTGCATTTGATCTCTTTTGTGGTATTCCCACTATGGTATTCTCCAAAGCTCTGGATCCTTCTCTTCTCTGTCTACACTATGATTTTGGAAATTTATCAACCCCCATGGATGTAATTATTACTTCATCCTACAAACACTACCATATCTCCCCCATCTTCAAAAAACCCTCATTGGATTCATACCTACCTGCAAGTTATTATCATGTATCTGTTCTCTCTTTTGTGCCTAACAACTCCTTGAAAAGGCTCTCAGGAACTGATGCTTCCACCTCATTTCCTCTCATTCTGCTCTTAACTCTGCACTCCAATTTCTGATCTCATTATTCAAACAAAATTGCTCTCTCTGGTTACCAGTGATCTGTTAATTGCCAAATCAAATGGCCTGTTCTCAGTCCATATCCTTCCTGACTTCTCTTCAGCTTTTTACATTATCACCCTCTTTTCCTTGATCTGTTGTTCAGTCATTGTTCAGCCAGGTCTGACTGAAAAACAACTCTTTGTGGCTCTTCATGACCTCAGTTAAGGTTTTCTTGGCAAAGATACTAGAGTGGTTTGCCATTTCTTTCTCCAGCTCATTTTACAGATGAGGAAACTGAGAAAAACAGAGATAATGTGACTTACCCAGGGTCACACAACTTGTAAGTATCTGAGGCCAGATTCGAACTCAGATAGTCCAGATTCTGAACTCCAGGTCCAGAGTGCTACGCTGTGACACCTTGCTGCCCCCTTTCTTTGATACTCTCTCTGGATTCTCTGGGTATCTCTCTCTGGAAACTCTCTTCTCTCTAGTGTTTCATCATACTGTTCTCTTGATTCTTTTCCTACCTATATGACCACTCCTTTTCTGTCTCTTGGATCTTCATCCAGGTCATGCCTGTTAACTGAGATGTCCTAATGGCTTTATCATAAGCCCTCTTCTCTTCTCCTCATTAGCTCCCATGAATTCAACTACTTCTTCTGACCTCTAGTCTTGCTTCTCTAATTTGCACTTGAACTCCACGTCTCCTTTTTTGATCTCCATCTCCTGGCTCTGAGGTTCTCTTGGACTGTCCCTCATGTATGGAATTCCCTCCTTCCTTATATAGTCTTTCCTGGTTTCCTTCAATGCTCAGCTAAAACCTCATCTTCTACAAGTTTCCTGATCACCTTTAATACTGGTAACTTCCCTCAGTTGATTATTTCCAATTTCACCTGTATACAGCATGTTTGTAGTTATTTATATGCTATTTATTCCAAAAATAGAAGAAAAAAAAACCTCTCCTCTTCCTAACTTCCCTATTAATGTCCATCACCTTCCCCACAACCAAAGTTCCCAACCTAGGTGTCATTGTCACTCTATTTCACTCCCTCATATAAAACAAATTATCAAGTCCTATCATTTCTACCTTCATATGACCCCTTCTTTCCTTTGATATTGCCACCACCCTTGTGCAGTCTCTTATCATCTCACACTGGACCGTTGAACAGCCTACTACTTGACCTCTCTGTATCAAGTCTCTTCCCACTCAGCCATCAAATTGATTTTCCTAGAGTACAAGACTGAATTTGACACTCCATACACACCCAATTCAATCAACTCTAGCTACTCCCTATTGCCTCCTTTATCAAGTATAAAATCCTTTGCTTTTGAAGGCTACCGTAACCTTGTGCTCTTCCTATCTTCCCAGTCTCCTTGCATCTTTCACCCCCACATACACACTCACTGAATTCCAGTGACTCTGGCCTTCTTGCTGTCCCTCACATGAAATACTCTATCTCCTGGCTCTGAGGTTCTCATTGGTTGTCCCTCATGTATGGAATTCCCTCCCTCCTCATATGGCCTTCCCTGGTTTCTTTCAAGGCTCAGCTAAAGTTCCACCTTCTACAAAAACTCTTTCCTGATCACCTTTAATACTGGTAACTTCCCTCAGTTTGCTAGCTCCAATTTAGACAGTATACAGCTTGCTTGTAAATAGTTGTTTGTATGTTATTTCTTCCATTATACTTTAAGCTCCTTGAGAGTAAGGACTATTTTTTTTACTTTCTTTGTATCTAATGTTTAAAACATCACCTGGCACAAAGTTGGCTGACTGACACCTATGCAGATGACGTTCAGATCAATAAATACAGCCCTAGTCTCTCTCTGGAGTTCTAGTAGTGCATCACCAACTTCCAATTAAACATTTTGAAATACATATTGTTGCACACAGAAGCTAGGTGGAACACTAGATAGAGTACCAGACCTGGAGCTAGAAGACCTGACTTCAAATTCAGATTCAAACACTTAATAGCTGTGTGACCCTGGGCAAGTCACTTAACCCTGCTTACCTCAGTTCCTTACATGTAAAATGAACTGGAGAAGGAAATAGCAAACTAATCCAGTATCTTTGCAAAGAAGTGGGGTCACAGAGTATCAAATATGATTGAAACGACCCAACAACATTGTTGTATACATGACACTAAAGTCAACACCCACTTAGTTCAGGTGTGATATTGGGGTAAAATGAGGCACTCTTGAGGCATGGAACTTTCACTAAAAGAAGAGCTTTATTTTGTCCTAGAAAAGCAAAGACATACAACAAGGATACAATAAGTTTCTGAGTTTCTCTTTATGCCCCCCCCAACTCCATCTGGGAAAAAATCTGCTCAGTTAAGTCATCAGGGTATAACTACTTGTGTAGTCTTGGGCACCTGATTCCCACCAAGCCTGAAAATCCGTGACTATATGCTCCCAGATTAGAGAGTTGTATCAGGGAGAATGAGACTAATCAGCTTGTGTGGGGAAAGGAAAATGTCAGGGTAGAGAAGCTATGCTAGGAAACTGCTGCTCTACCACAGATGTCCTATACATATTTCAAACTTGATGTATATACTTCACAGATCTAGTTCTCTTTCCATGAAAATCCACCTGTAACATGAATTCCCATATTTCTATCAAGGGCACCACCATTCTTCTAGTTACCCAGTTTCATAATCTCAACATTTTCCTTCTTCCCTGCTGCTCTACTTATTTAATTAGTAACCAAATCTTGTCATTTCTTTTGCTACAATATCTCTTAATGTATCCTCTTTTCTCCACTCACACAAACACCATTCCTGACCTAGGAATACTGCACTAGGAATTTCTCACTAGGAATACTGCAATAGCCTTCTAGTTGACATCTCTGTCTTGGATCTTGCCACACCCCAATCCATCTTCTACAAAGCTGCTCTAAGTATTTTCCTAAAGTTGAGTCTCTGCCATGCTACTGGCCTTCTCAAAAATCTCTAGTGCATTCTTATTACCTCTAGGATTAAATGTTGACCCCGTTTTGGCATTTAAATCCCAATTACAACTTGGCCTCAATTTACCTTTCCAGCCTAATTATGCATTACTCCCTTTTACACACTTTATAACCTATCTATTCAAGCTGGCTTTCTTACTATTCATGATTCGTGGAACTCTCTTTACCATCTCTGCCTTTACATTGGTTGGCTACAAAACTTGGAAAGTTTTCCTTCCTTACCTCTACCTCTTAGAATTCTAAACTGCCTTCAAGTCTAAGCGCAAATGCCATATGATCCCTCCTCTGATCCCCCTCCAACACCCCTCAGCTGCTAGTGCCCTCTCCCACAAAATCCAGTTTGTGCCTATTTACATACCCCATAAATGTACATTTTGGTTCTCTTATGAGACATGAATTCTTTCAGAGAAATGACTGGGACTTTTGTTCCTCTAATCCTAATATCTGGCACAGAGTCTGACATACAGTAGGCATGCAATAAATTTTGTTTATTGATCCAAGCTGTGAGCTACGATTTTATGAATCATTCATTCAACACACTTTTTAAGGATCTACTATGTATCAGAGCTGTGCTAAGCACTGGAGACACAATTACAAAGAATGAAACAATTTCTGTTCTCAAGAAGCTAAAGAATTTGGAAAGGTTGGGAAGTGCTAGACTATGATCTGAGATTAAATCCTTTAAACAGGTATTTTCTAAGTTCTTTTGTAAAAAATTAACTTTCTATGCCTCATGGATTCTGAGTCATATTTCTTGTGTTATCTGGTATTTTTTATATTACATTTTAGACCATTTCACATTTGCTTTGAGATTAGTCATACACTAGTCTTCATCAATTTAGTCTTTATAATTGTGGTATCTTCAATCCTCAAATAGGCAAAATCTGCTTAGGAAACCTTTATTCACTATTTAGCATCAGCCCCAAAAGATACAAGACCCAACCATCATTCTCTCCTCCCTCCTTCTCTTAGCCCTGCCCCCACTTTCTAGAGTACTTTCATGTTGCTCTGTGTTACTCTGGATATTATCACTGTATACACTGTAATCTGCACCATCCAAATTCATCTCACATGTCACATTTCTTTTGGCCTTGTTAGTTACCTTAGATTATAGACATTTCAAGTTGCAAGAGATCTCAGAGATTTAGGGGTGGGGAAGCTGCAGCCTCTAGGGCACAAGTGGCCCTCTAGACCCTCGTGTCATCCTTTGACTGAATGCAAATAAATTTGCTCTCTGAAGTTTGGATTCAGTCAAAGGGCCACACTTGAGGACTAGAGAGCCATACGTGGCCTCAAGGCCACAGATTCCCCTCCCCTGATATTATAGGTTCTACCTAAACTGAAATATCGTCTAAATTTGTGGTCACCTAGCCATTGCTTGAAGACTTCCAGTGAGTGGGATATACTATCTCTGGAGACAGTCCATTCTGCTTTGGGATACTTCTAATTATTAGCAAGTTTCTCCCTATGTTAAACCTAAATATGTTTCCCTAAAACTTCCACTTATTGTTCCAACTTCTTCTCTCCGTATTCAAGGAGAACAAGTCAAATCTTTCAAAGTTACAGGCTTTAAAGAAATATATCCCTCCTCCTCTTTCCTATGTTAAATATCTCAGTACTTTCAGTCAGTTCTAGCATAGAATCATCTCTTATTCCTTTTTCTATCCTGTTTTCTCTCACCTGTATATACTTCAGAGAGTTGATGCAGATTCAGACTAGGTCATGACAGTGGGAATAGAAAGGAGAGGATCTGCAAATGAAGAATCAATAGGATAATGCCTGGGTAGATACAGAACAGAAATTCAGGAATGGATCAAAAATGACTCCCAGATTTGAAGCCAGAGTATTGGGAGAAAGGATGTTATGTTATCCAGAGAAAGGAAAAGTTTTTACAAAAAGGAAAAGAAATCAGGGTTGGAAGAAAAGGATATACGAGAGTAAATTCGGAAGTGATCTTTTGAGTGGACAGAACAAGAGGCCTCTTCTATAGTGGGAATCACAATGCCTCAAAAGTTTTTTCCCCTCCACCACTACCATCTGAAGAGTTGGGGGGAAAGTTGAGTATCATACTTTGCCCATTCAGATTCTTTTTTAATTACTAGATAATAAAATCATCAAATCATAGAACCTCAGAACTGGACCCAAAAGGTGGCTTTGTCCAACATTTACTTGAAGATTTCTTATACAACATTGCAAGAAGTTATCCAACCTCCTTTTCATTGCCTCTCAGTGAAAAAGAATTTGCTTCTCACACTAACCTCTTAAGGTCTCTTCCAGCTCAGATTCTATGAACTATGATCCCATGTACTATGAAAATTGAGAAACACTGGAATGTTTTGAGACAATCAAGGGAAAAAAGTGTGAGAGAACTCATTCCACTTTTGAGTGGCTCTAATTGTTAACAAACTCTCCTTACACTGAGCCAAAGTCTAAAACTGACTTCTGCCCATTGCTTCTAGTTCACTAGATGAACATGGACTAACAGGTCTAATCTCATTCCATATAACACACCTTTAAATACTTAAAGATCACAATTGTCTCCTTTTGATATCTTCTCTATTCCTGGAGAAACATCTCCATTCTTTCTACCAGTTCTCCAATGACATGTTTCAAATCCCCTTTTAAGCATGGTGCCCTTCATCTGGAATTTTTGGTGCAGCTGAAGTTTTCTCTTCATTGCTGCAACCCAAAAGTGAGAATTGGGAATTTTTTCCCGTAAAACTCCATTTATTATTCCTTTTACCATTCTCTTTTCTACTGGTATTCATTTTTCCCCCTCTACTCTACTTTATCCATACACATGCAGATGTATCAGATTTACAAATACTCTTTTAATATAGTGTAAAGAAAAGTGAGGTGGCAAACTACTTCACAAGGGGAATTTCCTTTACTTGGTTTATACTGCACAGTTTTAAACACTGAGCCCTATCCCTGCCATTCTCCCCTACCACTTAGTATGGGACCTCTGGCCCGTAAAAATCACGTATCTGCTAGCTGTCTCATTTTCTTTTGTCCTAGACCTTTTGCTTTCTGAACAAATGAACTCCTTTCACTTTCTGGCTTCTGGGAGGGGAGGGGGTTGTGGAAGAAGCTAATTTCACCCCTTAATGAGGCACCTGTGAGGCTTAGTCCAGGGCTTCTTAAACTTTCCTTAAACTGTGGATCGTGGTCCTGTATGAGTCTATCAGTCTATGATAGAGATCTGGACTTGGAGTTATATACTTACCAGCGGTATAACCCGAGGTAAGTCATTTTTTGCTCTCTCAGCCTCAATTTCTTCATCTGTAAAATGAGGATAATAATACCACCAACTTTACAGAGTTGTGAGAATCAAATGATATATGTAAAGCACATTTGCAAAATTCTACACTACTATATACATGTTAGCTATTATTATTATCATTATGCAGTTTTTCAAATCAACTCAACTAGTGTTCTCCTGGCCTTTCATAAAGTATCCTGGCTTTTTTCTTCTTTTACTTTGAGTTGGGCTTTCTGTACACCATCCCTCCCTCCACACTGTATTAGGGGAAGCATTGTTCAATAGAGACTTCCACTTGGCATCAGGAGAGCGAGTGAAAGTATTGCTAGAAATGGTAAGAGGACCTGTGACTTCATTTCCATCAGGAACTCTCAGGTGAGCAAATTCCCTCTACCAAGGGAGGAAAGCTCCTTCTCTCTAACTTGTAGTATTAAAGAATTGACTGGGGCAAGAGGTTAAGTGACCCACCCAAGGTGACACATTCAATATGTGATAACAAACAGCAAGACTTAAATCCACACTTTCCTTGCTCCAGAACATGTTCTCTATCCATGATGTCATGGTGCTTATCTAATGAATTCAAGGATCCATAAAATTATGTACTTTCACTTCAAAAGCACTTAAGAAATTTGTGGTATTTTTAATCAACCAATGAATCAATTTAAAGCATTTATTAAGCACTGCGTGTGTATGTGGTGTATGTGTGTGTGGTGTGTGGTGTGTGTGTGTGTGTGTGTGTGGTGTGTAAAAATGTTCATTCACACTGAGCACTGTGCTAAGGTTGTAACAATGCATCCTCCTCCACAATTCCCCAATTAATATTTTAATATTAATGGTCCATTTTTATTTATGTAGCACATCTTACACGTATTATCTTATTAGATTTTCTCAACAGCTTTGTGAGCTAGTGTGTTATTACAAAACCATTTTACAGATGGGGTAACTAAGGCATAGAAAAAAGTAATGACTTGCCTGGGACTTCGATAAGAGAAGAAAAAGATTCAAAACTAGGTCTTCTGTCTCCAAGCTATACTGTAATATATCCTCACATAAAGCTCCTATGCCTAGAAGTATACCAAGACTTTCCAACACAATTTGCATCTTGTAATAAATGTTTGTTGAAGTGTGAGGCAGGCCCAAAAGACATGACTAGAAGTCTGCTGCCATGGTGGCATTCAAACCTAGGTGAACTTCTTCAAAAGCAGAGGTAAAAATGGAAAATTAATGGAACACAGTTTCCTTCCCAGAAGATGATAATAGAAAGCATAGTTAATTAAATGATCCATAAGGTTGTTATTTCCTTTTTAACTGTCATGAATTCTCATCTTTTTTTTAATATTCACATACAAATTTCTTAAACTTTTTTCAAACTATATCAGCTTACTTTCACTTCTATAGAAGAGGCCCAGATATATTAGTCTTCTTACTGTGTTCTCAGGTAACAAATAGGAAAATCTATCACTGTCCAAAATATAAAAGGGCCCAAGCAAAACCATTCCCTCTAGTTCAGGATCTAACTTGCCCAGCTATTTCTGGGGGAAGATGTTGTGTACTCCCATCAGTTCAGAGGCAGCCACAATCTTCTTCCACTGTACTTATCAATTTATGGACTTTTAGTTTGTGGGCATTATCCAAAACCATCACGGAGAGAGAACTAGCAAATTTCTTAGCATAGACACAAGCAACATTCACTTGCTGATGATAACATATGATTATCTTTCATGACAAATAAAGACCCCCATTTACTCACTATATTGTTCTGAATATGGACTATCCAAGAGCCATTAATGAACTAAAATGAATTTTCTTAGCAAGTAAAACATATAGGTTTGAGAAACTGTATGGTATAGTAGGGCCAGCATTGAAAACAGGAAGATGTAGATTCAAGTCTTGGCCTTGATGCATACCAGCTCTGCGACTATGAAACAGTACCCTCGGACAACTGTCCAAAACTATAGGCTATATACAAACCGCTTATCTACATCAGTGGTAGGGGTCACCCAGGGAGAAACTTGCTCTAAGGCAGATCAATATATCTTCTGCAACTTGGTGTGTTAGAGTTACCTTGGACAACTCAGAAGTTAGATGATTTGTACAGGGTCACACAATCAATATATGCAGAGCTTGGACTTGAACACAGGTCCTTCTGACTCTAAGGCTGGCACTCTATCTTCTACACTAGATAGCCTTTATTTTAGCTAATGAATGGAGGTCAGATACTCAAACAGATACAGAGAAGATAAAGAGAGATTGCTGCTATCGTTAGTTCTTCATTCTCAAAGAGGACCAATGACATCAAGAAAGTGATGTTTTGACTTGGCAAGTGAATTAGTTAAGTGAGGCAGAACTGTGCAAAATCATCAGTCTCACTCTGTCCCCCAGAGAAGTCTAAGTCCATTGGCAAAACACAGGTCAGGACAACTGGAGAGGACCCCAGATGCAGTGGAAGACCTTGGCGTTTTTAAGCTAAGGTCTTTTCCAGGTCTCAGCTTGTCTGAGGCAACACCCATTCAGTGTTTTAAGACAAAAAGAGACAGAGATTCAGAGACTGAGTAGATATTTTGGAGGGAAAATACTGTACTTCAATATTTCCATTATGTGTCATTGTTTCACTATGGATACTATGTACCTCCCCTACTTAATCAGTGTTTGAGAGTTTCAGTGATTGAAAAAATCTACTTCCCTTTGGCCAACAGGGTAATGAATCTCCCTAACCTTAACAGGCTGGCACTTAAACCAAAGGCAAATTGTCCATCATAGTCTGCTTTCAAAATCTTTCCAGGCAGGTGCTCAAGCTTGTATTTTCCTCAAGGTCACCTATAGACCACAATGAAATAGAATAAAAGATAAGGACATTAGGGAAGGTGGAGGAGATAGGGTGGGGATAATAGGACCAATATTTTTAACAAGATGATAATTTGTTAATGATTCTTTCCTCTTCAAGATGGTTCACAACAGGTAAAATCATGCTCATCCGATGGACAACAGCATTTACTGTTGGTTTGGTTGGGTTACGGTTTTTGTTTTTTCAGACTTTTTCCCAGATATTCTCTTTCAGGACATACACCAGCAAAAAGATTTCTCCACACACAAGCAAATTTGCCAAAAAAAAAAAGGCATGTCTGGTTTAAGCAAACTGATATGAAAGCTCTGAAATGTTACTATACTGTACAAAATGACCAATGTGTGTCAGTAAACACCTCAACATACACAGTGGGGGCTGCTACCACAGGTTCTTAGATCTGCATTCATAAAAGAAAAGGCAGGTTTTGAGGGGTTAACAATCACTTTAACCACACACATACATTATTCACTTACTTCAGAGGAGTCAGTACCCTGGACTTCAAAGAAAATACAGAGAAAACAAAGATCAACAGACATGGCTTCCTCTGCCTGACCATCAACAGACAAGTTCAACTATCTGACCACAGTTATCAGAGAGGGAAGCATCAACATCTTGGTTTTTCAAGCCAGGGGCTCCTTAGCAACTTCCCAGAGAACTCTCCTTTCTGTACTTTACTCTATGCCACTAGGACTGCAGCTCTATATCAAGGAGGGAACTTCAAGATCATGTAGTTCACCTCCTTCATTTTAAAGATGAAGATCCTGAGACCCAGAAAGGGTTAAAAAGTTGTGAATAACAGGGCTGGCAATAGAACTCCAGGTCTGGAACTGCAAGATCAGAAGAATGCTTATTGGACATAGCTAATACACTAATTCATTATAACAATTACCATTGTCATGAAGAAAGGCTGTATCAATGAGCAGGGGAAGATGATAGTGACATAAAAAGTTCAGTATACATTTTTTTAGAAATTCCCTCTTAGTTGGTGCTTTATGATTTTTCAAACCAAGGACTATAAATGGACACATTTTCATGTGGAATCAACTTCCTTCCCTTGATCTTGTTACAAAATACATTTCTATGATTGCCCCCTCCCCCATCACCCATTCTAATCAGCCATGAGCAGCAGCACTTCAAAAGTCTTTATAAGTTCTAGGGTATGATAATGTGCTGAGAGTCCCACAAATGAATTCAGTTTTCACTTTTTTTTTTTCATTTTACCCAGCATGGTTTGGTTAACCATTATGGGCCATTAAAAAACACATTTTTCCTTGTCTTCCTCAGCATCTAAGGTAATTATTTCAAAATGTTCAAAACTGCTGAGGTTGGTCTTTATTTTTCATTTTTGTTTGGTTTTCATTATGGTAATAGAAAACATACTTCAGGTGGAGAGGAGAATACTAAACAGCAATTTTAGTTTCCCAAGACCTCCGTTTCCCACTCCATCAGAAAGGAGTAATAATAATTGCCGTGCCTACTTCACAGGCTTTCTGTGACAATTAAATAAGGTGATATACAGGAAAAGCCTTTTGGACATGGTAATATGTTACACCAATATTTTTTGAAATATCTTAAAGAATGATTCATGGAAATAGAGGCGTATAGATCTTACCCAACCCAGCCTGTTCCTTAATTATCTACTCCTTCCCTCTTAAAATTCTAAGAGTATCCTATCTTGCCCAAAGAGTAAGCATAGATTGGCACATACACTGAGCTGCTTGGTGCTTTCTGTCTTTAAATATGAAACCTCTGACTTCAGAGGTACCATGTGCAATTATGATCAGGGAGAATCAGGCCCAGGACTCCAGCTGATGGGAAATTTTATACAGCATGTGGTTAAGTCAAGCTAGTTAAATGAGTAAGCTCGGTATTGTGCAGCCACAGAGGGTAACAACCTGGCTCAGTCTTCCGCCCTCTTGGTGGCTATATATAGTCTAATCTCCTAATGAAAGGATTTGTGATTTAAAATTTCATTTTGCCTCTGTCTACAATATACCATTTCCACAATTGCTCTGAGATGGCAAAGTGGAAAACTAAGAACCAGTTCGATCACTCTCTCTTTTTCTCTCTCTCCCTCCCTCTCTTCCCCAGTGAAGCTCTCCCTGGGAACATTGTAGCCTCCAGAACTCATCACAAGTAATTACCCTGGAGAGGGAGGGAAAACAGCCTAGGAAAGTGAGTCCATTACTATTATTACTTTTGGGGATTAAATAATAAATATTTAAAACAGCAAATCTAAACCACATAGAATGACAAATGGAGAGATGGGGGGATGGGGGGAGGGAAGTCACCTGCCCTTAGAAGAGCTCCTTATAATCAAAATAAACAAAAATATTATTTCTTTACTCCCTTAGTGGCTTCTATTATCTTTAACTAAGAATTAAATCTCCCACCAGAGTTAACCTCTGACCTGCTACAGCAGTGAAGCTTAGGTGATTTGCATCAAGCATAGCAAAAGCCAAGGTTTAACAAAGGCACAAGTAGGAACAACCTGAGAAGGGAACCATAAGCTTTGATGAAACCTTCCAGATGCTTTCTAATTCTTTCTAAAACCCCAATTATCTTTGCCATGAAAGGAATTTCTCTTACAGTGAGTAGTCTTCCTTCATACAGAAGATAAAAACAGGAGCATGGGGAGGGGTAACAGTAAAGTGCACATGAATAGTGGCAGAGAAAGGCTTTGTTAATTGAGTGGGAAAAGTATGGTTATGATGTTTTAAATCATTTTTCTAAAAATCTGTGAAATACAGCAATGGTAATTATAATGACCATGGAGCTACTCTCCATCTCCACTGGGGACAAAAAAAGATCCAAGCTCAAATTACAGAAAGATCAGACTTAATGTCATTGGTAGGCCATAACAAAGCAGGATATTAGGTGAAACACCATTGCAGAGGACAGTTAGTTTCATAGGGTGAAAATGTGATAAATGGGAAATACCTGCCTGGATCATCAAATTTGCACTATCTATAAAAGCTCAAAATTGGTCTTTACATTCTTCTGATCCCATAATAGGTAACCAGATTGTTGGACTCAGCTGAATGGGACTGAACAGGGAGAAACAAAGGACAGATGTGGAGGGAACAGAGGCTATTTGTATCATCTTTAAAGAAGGACCAGATTCTCCCAGAATCAAAAAAAAGTGAAAGGAAGAAGAAGTTGCACTGGCAGACAAGGACTTTGGTTGCAGAATTATTCCCACTTTGTCCTGCCAACAAAATAAGTCTAGAGCTCAGAAGTCAATTCTTCAGGAAGAAAACTACAGTCACATAGGGTTCTTTAATACCTACTTGAAATGAAGGCAGCATAGAAGAAGGGAGGTCAATCACACAAACCTAAAGGGGAAGAGAAAGTAATGGAGAATATGGAAAGTATTTACCAAACGAGGCACAAGGGCATTCAACTTCATGGCAGGATATATATATATATATATATATATGAAATGTAAAGGTATTTTATAAATGCGAATCATCCAATATGTATCATGGCCAAACAGCTAAATGAGACAGTGGAATTTGTTAATAATGTATGAACCATCTTATTACAAAATGACATTTGAATGGAAAGAGCTAGTCAGAGCTAGTCAGGAGTTCCTGCTGGTTCAAATTATGCTGTGAGCTATCCTGACTGTGTGACTGAGAAACTTACTCAACCTCTCAGTGACCACCCCCACTCCCCCAGGAAACTCTTTAAGAGTACACCTTACACAGAAGGAGCTAATCTGTATTAGTAGAAAAAGTCCGTCCCTGAGAGCTCTCTACACTTATGAAATCAAACATCTAGTTTAAAAAATGGAACAAAAAGGGTATTGATCAGGAGTATGCCTGAATGCCAGGAACATGGTTACTGGGAACCAAGGGACACAAGGAGGGTAGGCAAGGCAGCAATTGACACTGGCATGATTTCATACCTTTAACATGTAGTTAATATAGAAAAAGCCTTGAAACTAGAAATATCTGGATTCAAGATGTGCCTCTGACGCATGTTGGCTGTGGGACCCCATGTAAGTGCCGGGTGCAACTCTCTAAGAAGGCAAGTAGCAAAGAAGGCACTGACCTACATTTGTGGAGGGAGTTTCCTCACCTGGTGTCCCTTCTGCTAATAAAATCATAGCTCCAGTTCCTGTCCCATTCCTAATGGCCTCCTATTCTCATCCCTACCTACTGAAGTCTTGATTATTCTTCAAGACCCAACTCAAATGTCCTCCATAAAGCCCTTTTTTATCCTCCTATCAGAAATTATCTTTCCACCTGCGGCTTTTAGCATTTTTAGTAGTTCTTTTATGTACTCATGGTGCTCCATTATTATAATTATTGTAATATAATATAACACATATTATAATTAATGAGAAGTAACATTTATTGAGTAATTTAAGATTCTGAAATGTTTTACATAGGTTATATGCCTGATTCTCACAAAAGCCCTGTGAGGTAGATTCTATTATCCCCATTTTACAGATGAGGAAGCTGAATGGAGGCTCAGAAATATTGAGTACAGAAAAATTATAGATCTAGTAAGTGTCTGAGGAAGGATTTTAACCCAGCTCTTTCTGACTACACATCCAGCATCATTATCTAATTATATATGTATATGTTATATCTACCTATCATATTCATGAGGGCAAGGTCTGAATCTGGCACAAGATCCTCAAACACTGAAATAGCAGGTGATAGTTATATGATATTTTAAGTTCTACGAGGCACTTAACTAGAATTGGAATCAGGAAGATCAAGTTTAAATCTTATATAAGACACAAGCTGCATGACCCTAAGCAAGTCACTTAACCTTTCTAAGCCTCAATTTCTCTATGTGTAAGACAACAAGGTTACATTTAATGACTTCGGAGCTTCATTCCACCTCTAAACTTAGAAGAAATTCTATGATCTCAGGTGTTCCTTACACTGACCCTTTCATGTAGGTATTATAGGAAATATCATTTCATTTTGTTTTCTTTTTACACATTATGAAACTAAAGCGCAAAGACATTAAATGATTTACCCAGAGTCATAGAGCTATTAAGGATAAGAGAGGGAATTTGAATCCAAGGCTTCCTGATTTCTTCTAAGTGCTTTTTCCACCACATTATGCTAATTAATAGATATCAAAATTCTCAATGTCAAAAATTTGATTGATTGAAATAATGAAGGAAAAATGGCTAGTTCTGAGACACTCGCTGTAAAAATTGAGATAGATAATTACATTCCTGAATGATTCAGAAGCAGAAATGTTATTAAGCAGTGCAGTCAACTTATTATGAAATGTTATTAAACTTTAACAATAGAAATATATTGAGCAGTGTATATGGACATATGATTGTCTATAATCTGTGTACAGTCCACAATTTACAATACACATAAAATAAAAAGGCCTTTTCCATCTCCAGAAACTTTACATATTTCCTACAGCTTTCAACAATTCAACTACTTAATTGGTCATTGCAGGGCAGGAAAGCCAGGGTCCCCTAGAAGACAAAGTGTGGGAGAGCCATTAGTATTGGGGCTAGAGGAATATGATGAGGCCTGTACACTGCCTTCACCCATATCTGTGTTAAAGAAGAAAAAAGTTTGAAGTAAAATTCACACTGTAGGATCATAGATTTAGAGTTAGAAAGGATTTCAAAGGCCATCAGGTCCAACCCCCTGTAATGGCAAGTAAATTAGGATCTTTTGCTGTTTTTGTTTAAGTACAATCAAAAAGTATAATGCCTCTATTTGAATGGGATTGAGGAAGATCTTTCCCACCCATAGTCTGGCCTGGGAAGATCTGTAAGAAGGTCCCTGCCTTTTGTTAATGAGGCACTGGTTCTCAAGGGATGTGATGCCCTCTGGCTCTAAAAAGTATATAAAAATTCCTAGGTGCAGTTTTATTTTGGGCCTTACTGACTGGAAATGTTTGTTTGACCAGATGAGGACTCTGGGAAGTGCTTTAAGGAGCCCCACCCCCCTTTGAAAACCCAGCTGCTTTCCTCTCTGTAACTATAGTCAGACAGTTGGGATCCAACTGTTAAATTCAGGAAGAGGAAGCCATGTCTGTTGACTTTTAATTTCTCTGTATTTTCTTTGAAGTTTAGGGTGCTGACTCCCCTGAATTAAGTGAATGATATATGTGCTTGGTTAAAGGAATGATATATGTGCTTGATTAAAGTGATTGTTAGCCTCTCAAAAGTTGTTTTTCCTTTAACAAATGAAGATCTAAGAACCTGTGATAGCAGGCTCCCCCGTGTATTTTAGGGTGCTAACTGATACACCCCTCCTTTTGCAAATGAGGAAACTCTGGGCTCAAGGAGGGTAAATAATTTTCCCAAGGTCACACAGGTAATAAGTGTCAAAAGCAGAATTTGTATCCAAGTTCCTTGATTTCAGGGCCAATGTTGTCCTTGTATCTTGTTATACAAATGAGAAGAATAATGTAATGTGTCAGAGCATAGGTAGGTCTTTAGGAGAAATCTTATGGTGGCCAAATCACATGTCTGGTGTTCCATCTTGCTTCCATTACTAGTGTTGTGTGTGGCACCCTGAAATCTTTCCAGAGAAATCAGAGTTCAGAAAGTGCCTATGTCACCGTTCCCTAGGTATTTACATGGAAGTACATAGTCAGAAGTGAGATAGAGAAGGAGCTAGGTATTCTAAAAACAGACAATCTTCCTGACATAGGCGACCCCTATCAGAATGATGATTCCATGTCCAGTGGGTTTGGCCTAGAGTCATGTAGATGATCCTTCTGTAAGGAACTCCATAAGCCATCTGGTAAGCAAGTAGAGAGAGGGAAGTATTTGAGCATCATAACATAAATGGTCTCTTTGGAATTATCAGAATTTAGGGAAAAGGAAGTCTGGGCCTGTGATTTAGTTGGCAATTCTTTCTAAGGAGTTCCCTCTAGCAACAAAAATCAGTAACTGCATTGAAACTTACAGAGAGTTGCTCAGGGTTAATGAGAGACTAACTGACTTACTCAGGGCCATAGAGTATGTGTATATGTAAAAAGCAGTACTTGAGCCTAGGTTTTCCAGACTCCAAAGTGGGGTCACTATCCACTTTAAAACTCCACCATTTTCAATAAGCAGAGAATTAAAATGCTCCTAGCACTGTCTCTTTTCTTTTATAAGAGAGATACAATAAATAATTAAATAGTAAAGCTATAGATTCTGGACAATCTACCTTGAGAATGTAATGCTTTTTAAAATAGGAGATGAAATCTGGCAACCATAAAGAACTCAGGGAGAATGAATCACATGTTAGAACTTGATCTGAGTTTCACCTCTCACACCCAGGCAGTTTCTAAGATTTGCTGAGCTTTACTTGTACATCTTCTCTTAAATCTGTACCTTTCTCTCCATTCACTCATCCCCAACCACAGACTTTTATCTCCACTCACCTGGGTATGGTCTCCTAATTGGTGTCTTTCCCTTTTCCAGTGTATCCTCCACACTAGTCCTATCAAACTCAAATTGAAATGGGGGACACTAAACCATATATAAGGATCCCTATAGATCCTTATTAACTTAGAAAAAGCATATATTATCTGCTTTATTATAATTTTATTTATTTTTAAAATATTTTCCAATTACATTTTAATTGAATTGGCTACAGTATGAATGTTATGGCTCTCCAGGGGCATAGACTATGTGCTAAACACCTCTTCTCCATACCACTCACTGTTGTTTGACCCTGGGCAATTCACTTAAAAATAGTACCTTTCTGACAGCAGTGTAAGGATCAAATGAGATAATATATGTAAATTGCCTTGCAAACCTTAAAGTGCCATCTTCCGTTAGTTTTCTTCCTCTTGAAATTATTTACTTTTGTATGTGTTTTTGTTTGGTTGGGTTATTTTAGGGAAGCAGAACAAGATTTCATACTTCCATGAATACAAAATAAAAGCCAACGCTTTTTTGTTGCTAAGTTTGTTTTTCTAATTTTGGATGTGGCTTTGTGATTTCATCAGAATAGAAATCTCTGCAACTTACAGATTCAGATAGAGTTTTGTTGTTGTCTTGTGTTGTCTTTTTTGAGGGACTAACAGGTTAAGTAATATTTCCTGGTCATACAGTCAATATGCCTCCGGATTTGATGTCATTGTCTTCCTGGCTCCTAGGTTGGCCATCTAAGCACACTACTCTCACTACTCTATCTACTCTGCTTCTCATTGGCTTCTGTGACTGGACCATGTACACCATGAAGGCAGGAATGTGGCCCAGAAGGAAAGAAAGGTGTGACCTTGCCTTTTCCCATTAGCTCTTATTCTTGCTCAGACTCAAAGAAGATGATGGGATATGTCAAATCCCACTAAATTACAGAGTCTGTTCTAAGAAAGAGACAAGCAAAATTAGGATGTGTGTATCCATAGTATAATTTATCTCAGGCTGGATTGACATACATTGCATGGAAGATCAGTTCAAAACTGGGCCCCCCCCCAAAGGGACCAGTTCAGAACTGTTTCCATTTGGAATTTGGGGGTACAGGGTTATATGCCTTTAGGAGAGTAGGTGTTTCCAAGGTGTGCCAATCAACTTTGATTGATCAGAACACTGGGAAGTGGGCTATATTAAAATGAGGTCTTGAGCATGTGACTGAGGCCACTTAATACCTTTTCAACAGGGGCTACCACCCACCATCATTCTATCTGCAGAGGAAACACTTGTTCTATCAGACCAACCCTCCTTCATGCCAGACCACTCCCAGTCTTGGTCTATCTAGGCAGAAGAATCTGTCTCCTCCTAAACCTGAACAGATTAAATCAATTCAGGCCTGGATTGGAGTTTGACCAGGATAAGAAGATTCGATACAACCTCATCATCAGTCTGTCTGTGGTCAGCCTTCCTTTTCAAAGAAGATCATGACATCAGAGAAATAATAACATGGCTTGCATTTGACTTTGTTTTGAGCGAGGGAGGACTGTGCAGGTCACCAGCCTCACTTTCCCCTCCTGAGCCATCCTCATCATCAGTAATTTCCTTCTAAAGGAGAAACTGAATTTGTAAGGGGGAGGTCACTGGAGGGAAACTCTGAGTCTCCAAGACACTGATTGCTAAGATTTAAAATCATTTTCACAGAACAATGTGGACTTTGTAGCCTCAACTTCTGTGGGTTTATTTTTGACAGGATCTATTGGGAAGACATTTCCCACAAGGGGTTAAAAGGGAGATATGAGGAATTTGTCTAACCATAAGTCAAATAGTTTTCAGGGATAATAGGCTCCAAATCAGCAACAGATACAGAAAATCCAAAAGAACAGACT